>JAGSMW010000104.1:0-44130 GCA_029286795.1 Byasa hedistus | reverse complement strand
AAGTCTTAAACAGACTTATTAAATAAGTATGTGTGGTATCCCCCATTAAAAATGTGTTAAAAAGATTTTTATTGTAATCTTTCAATTTTTTCCATCCTCTAAAAAAATGATAGTTGTTTTATTAATTTTTGGAGAAAAGCAGCCATTATATGTCTCACGTGTGTTAACGACATAATTGAGGGAAAATAGAAGATGGTTTATAAGATTTACTATAGTATGTTTCATTCTTGCATATCACTGGTTGAATGAGTAACTGTTTAGGATACTGATCTACCCTATCAGGTTTTTTATGGTTCATTGTTCTATCTGAACATATGTGTAAGAAATAAACCTATAAGGACATTAAATTAATAAATAAACCATGTAAATCCCACAAACTGAATCTTGCATCTAAAAAATTTTCCGTATCTAAAATTAGACATTTCAAAATATTAAAACTATTAGAACATAATCTTCGTAAAAAAAATTTGTATATCGTGTTAAAAGCACTTTATTGGGTGATGTGGGGTTGAATCTACTTAACCGAATCCGGCGCTCGAAGTTTAAAGCTACAGATGAGCAAATAATCTGTATGTAGGAAATTGAAAAAAATGTAACTTTTTGTTTTGGGGAATTAAGCATTCTAACAAAAACTACTAAGTTGGATTAATTCCCCGTTATAATTGCTTTATAACGGATATTAAATATTTTGTTAAAACTCAAAATGTTTTTAAAGCCTATTCATCTTCCTGAGTGGATATAAATACTTTGTTTTCTTGTCATACTTTGATATCTTTGGACAGTTAAAAAATAAACTTTTAATCATTGTCTCTAATGCATTTAAAATTTAGTTCGAAGTGTTATTGATATAACAATAATATCGAAAAAACTATTGTGAGTTTTGATTTGCTACATTAAACAAATATAACTTTACCTTTCTTTTTGACCTATCTATAAAAGTAAGTTTTACAAAATAAACATGGGATATCGTCAAAAGAAAAGAAAGAAAATCATGCTAGAAAAAAGACCAGAAATTTAACATCAACTCAACCCGTATACTCGAGCATAAAAAAAGACATAAATAATATTCTAACACAATAGAATAAATAATTTTCCTAACCTTGAATCATAACACGTAGATCGCAGAGAAAGATCTCATCATTCCTTAAAAGTTTTATTTTTTTCAAACTGATAACGAACACAAAGCTTATAATCAATCCGTTAAGAAGAATTAGATGTCTACTTAAACCAATTTACAGTATTAAAGTTCAAGAAGTACAAACACCAGCATTCCATGCAAAATAGCTCAAGCTGTATTAATAATTTAGATTACGTGCCTATGAGGAGTGCCTTAGTTCAAATAATAAAGGAGTGCCTAAGAGTACTAAACTTAAAACTAGGAAACGTTATAAGCTAAAAGAATCAAGATAAGATAAATATATGCAGAACAGTTGTTGTCTCGAGTAATCTGACCGAGGAAAAGATTCCGATACAAATCAAAAACAAATTAACATTGTATTCAGTTGACAATCAAGGCGCCGCATAATCCAAAGTCAGTAATCGTAAGTCACATAAATGTTTTTATTACAGATAGATTGTTTTGACTTTACACATCTTAAATCAATTTTTAACTGAAATACACATCGGTTTACTTTGATTAAAGATATTTGAATATTTTAAATTGTGAAATTTCTTTTTTTTTATAAATTCAATGAAAAAGAGTATTTAGTCATTTGTATCTCCTAATTTTGTGGCAGATCCAAATACAAGGTTTTCGATTTATAAAAATTTAAAATAATAGGATCTGCAAATTAAAACAGAATTATTTGCCAAGTATAAACTTATTTGTTAGGGGGATCCTCTGAATAAGTTTTATAATATTTGTATTAATTTCATTTTAAGTTAAAAGAATTCTACTCTAAATTAAACGAAATTATCTTAAACTTGCTAATTAAAAAAATAGATTGTTTCAAGGTTATAATAATGTATTCATTACTGACGTAAAACTGGGGAACTTGTCCCAGTTTAAAGTACGCTCTAAGATACTCGTTATTGTGTCCCGACTTGTCCTAAAACATCTTTGTTAGATTTTTTAAAAAACATTGTTTATTTATTTCTATTTCTACGTGGGTAAAATTTATATTTTTTAAAGAATGGGGAAATAATACCACAATTACATTTTAAAATGTTCAAAGATTTTTTCATTACTTTGTTTTGATCGTATTGTAATTCTTGTTGTTATGCAAGCTATTTGAAATAGTAATTTTCATTCGGCATTTTTTTACTATCTCAATTAAGGAAGATTTTAAAGGGATATAAATGTTTTTAAGCTTTAAGTAAGCGTAAGTACTATGGTAGTTAAATTGTAGGATAGATCATGTTCCTTTAAACAAAAGAATCACGTATTGAATAAAATTTTTATTTTTGAATTAAGATATCTGATTCTTCTATTGGTATGAGAAGAAAAAACAAGATTTAATTTAATGAAATTATTCTTGAAAGCATTTTGTAGTATGACTTTCCACATAATTTTTAATGTGTAAAAATTTTTATTTATTTTAACCCCAAAAATAAAGGATGCAAAGGAGATCTATGGCCATAAATTTTATCATTCGTTTTCTTCTGCCTGTCAAAGCGTTTTAGAGTAGTACCTCAAGGGGTGACGTCACATTTCTTCTTTTAGAATAGATTATTATATTAAAAATGGGGTTATGCTAGAATATAAATCTAAAACAAATTAGGATCCTTAACGAACAAATTATATTTGTCGCGGTGTTCCCCTTAACTCACATATTATTTAAAATTTGCATATTTTTTACCATGCAAATACCGATGAAGCAAATAAAATCTATGTTAACATATTATTGACATTCAAACTTTAATGACATTTAATTTGTTAGAACAATCGACTTGGTAAATTTAAAGCCAATATTAAGAGCATATTTTTACAAAATTCTTGTAATTTAGGAATGCAAAGATCTTTTAATTCTTCAATAATAATTGCTTTAAATTAAAAAAAACTTATTTGCAAATCAGGACTCTCTTCGTCAATTACTACAAGTTTTCATTATTGTTATTGTAGTAACTATCTGGGTACTTATTTCAATTTATTTAAAATATTTAAATAATTATTAAAATACCCTTAACTGATCGTTTGGAAAATAGTCATCCTAAAGAAAAAATCGTTAACCTGTCGAAACCGTTTTTAATCAATAGTTTATTTGTTTTTTTTTCTCACCCTGCCTTGGGAGAGGCTTTATTTATAGTTAATTCTGAAACATACGTTTCAGAATTAGAACACCACAGAGTCCTCATTGGTTTCGTTGACATCAACAATGTTTTCACAACATTGACGTCAACAAAATAGTTTATTTTACGACAGTGATAATCTTCATATTAATTTACTGTTGCGTAATGCTGGTTTACCAATTATTTAGGATACACCTATGAAAATAAAGAATTTATTTTTTTTTTCGAGTGCTTATCCATATAAATAAATTATTAAATTTGGTCATCTTATTGTTTAGTTTGTGTAAAATTGTTTTGCAACATTCTTACAACTTAGGAGAAGGAAAATGACTTTTATGCCAAACATAACGATTTTAATTTTTAACAAATTTTCAAAAAAGACATTCATGTGCTGGAAAGTCTTATCCATCTTTAGCAACTAAACTTTAGTTTTTAGTCAAGTTGATATTTTCCCAGCCTTTTTTCTCACTTGTAATACAGTACGAAATTAACAGTTTTTTCCTGTTTATTTCATTTTAAAATTCTTCCTCTAGGTTTCGAAAAATACTCATAAATTGCTTTTGGATGTACTGTATTTCTTCTAAAGTTATTTGCTACTTACAAACAGGTTATGGCATTCAACCATAAATTCTTTATTTTGTCTTCCCTCCGTTTTTATTATTTGTCCACGGTTAAAACCTATACCGATTTTTTTTTTTTAATGCCACAAGTAGGGGAAATCTTCATAGAGACTCTGGTGGGTGAACTGTGGTTCAGTCCCACTCAAGTACTTTGTGAGATTCCTACTCACTAAAACCCCCTCCTTTTAAGTAGGCCTGCTGTGCGGCGAGCACGATCATACCCATCTGGGCTTTGATTCCGGGAGAACCTATCCACTAGCCTTGCCCTATCCATGCCGAACATGAAGATCCACAGTAGACAGTATTAACGAGCGTGGTTAGTAACCCGGGTAGAGAGCATCATCGTCTGGTATTTCGGCCCCATATCTTTCAGACTGATTGCAAGCACACCCTCTTACACTACCAACTCACTATGGATTGGACTCAAGTCTCCACCTGTTTCGAGCCGTGTGCGCAGTCTTTCGACAGGTCATATCCGCTGGACCTTTCACCCTACTTAGTCTAGCTCTCCTTCGGAATACTATTCAAGTCCCACCTTGAAAGTTTTGAGTCCCCAGGCGGGATTCGAACCCGCAGCCATATCCTCTCAGACTGGATGCTCTCCCACTGAGTCATAAGACTCAAAATAATGCAATAAATGCTGTAACACAATAAAACAATCAATTAAAATCCTCTTTGATCTTATAAAATGTGCCAAAATATCCTCGGTATTTTGTTTTAATTGAGGACGACAAACGATGTCTGTTGCTGAAATAATAAGATAGAAAACCATAAAGAACATATTCATAGTTATAGTTCTTTATATTTGGTCAGGTTATTTTTCTTTCTAAGGGAGCTTTTCTCGAAAGAATAGAAAAATTATTTCATTGCATGTTTTAATACGATCTAAGTTGTAAGATAATTCTTACATATTTATTTTATTTATTAAATACCCCTTTAACTAGCATTTCATAATGTTGGTATATATTGGTGTGTGACGTGTATTTACGCACTTTTTAGATATATATTTTATTTTATAAATAAACCCATGTTTTCTAATAATCATCTTTATTCAGAGCACAACACATAACAACACCTTTTTGTGTTTTAATATCAATTTTTTATTTTGTTATAAAACTTTCTACATTTTGTGTATGTATACCAGTCAGTGGATTACAAAGTGGTATTGTTTTTTTTTTTTTTTTTTTTTTTGTGGTATATTGAATGAGCATACTTGTCAGAGGAATCGAGTGATGAATATGCCTTCCACGTCATCAGTTGGATAATACTACCGCTTCTTAAAAATTTTCAATGAGCGGAATAATTGTATTTGAATTTCTATCGGGCTTCAGTTCAAAATATCCACGGGCAGGAGATACACTTGCATCGACCATTGTTAATGGCCCAATCTGGTTGAACTGAACCTTTTCCTCTGTGTGACTTAACATTGTGGTTAAGTTTAGTTTCGTCAATTTGAAACATGTTTGTTAATGCCTCCAGTCTAATCGGGTTATTTTTAAAATATATCTTAAAATGTTCACTTATAATTTTTTTATTCTTATCACTGTTTTGTTAGAAACTCCTACAAACTCCACTATATTAGACTAGCAGAGCCCTCCCGTTTGAAACGGGACTTTAATGGACTTTTTCTTTTTTTTCTAATTATTTTATCTTTTAACCTCCCTGTACACTTCTTTTTTACAAACAACAGCATGAATCTAAAATAGCAGATTTGACCTCAAATATATACAAAGTCCCAATTAAAATGCTTATCAAACGAAAATGAATAGAAATTTTAGAGTTTTGCACAGTCTTGAGTCATAATCAGAACTTTTACATCTTTTATTTTTTTTTTGTATTTTTCTTGAAAGAGGGGCTAAAAAATTAAATGGCAAATCCTTTTATTAATATGATGACTAGCAAAACTTTCCCGTTTGAAACGGGACCTTGATGCACCTTTCTTTTTTTTCCAAGAGTAGTTTATTTTTTAACCTCCAATACTTATTTTTACAAACAACAGCATGAATCTAAAATAGCAGATTTGACCTCAAATATATACAAAGTCCCAATTAAAATGCTTATCAAACAAAAATAAATGGAAATTTTAGTGTCATCACGTGATTTAACTCTGATGTTTAGGAATAGAAGAAACATTTTTATTTAAAATATTTTATTTCTTGTTCCCATCCTAAAATTATATATGGGTAAAAAAATATGTACAATAAAAATGAAGGATTAGAGGTCCTTACTATAAGAGAGCAGAGCATAGCTTCCAGTTGAAGCTACTGCTTGACATTTAAGATTAAAAAGTGTCTTGATTCCGTAAAGCGACGATTCGCAGATGCCGAATCGTCGCTTCCACGTCGCTTCCACGTCAAATTCGGCGTTTTTTTTTTATTTTTTTTACCCCCAAGTGCAGTATTAATCATGATGAGATTACCAAAAATACTTTCTGAAAGGGGAAAGCAGATAGTGTTGTACAAAGGACAAAAGTACAATATCCAATCGTTAAAGAGCATGCCAATGGCAATATTGGACAGAATTGGGAGGAAAAGTATATGGAGGTGTAAAAAGCCAAAGTGAAGAGGTCTCCTCCATACAAACCAAGCTGATGTTATATTAAAGCATACCCAATGTGATCACCAGCCAGATTTTATGGCCATCAGGTATATATACTGTTCAGATTGCAGAAAGAGGTTTAAAAACCAAGAATCTGCTAGGAATATAATTTATGACACTCTGAAGGATGGTTTGAGAAGAATTAGCAAATATGCCACTCTTTAAATCCATAACGACGAAATGGGTAGATCAAGGAATAAGCATCGTTTTCCTATTGATCATGTGGTTTCTGATTATACCCTCATCTGTAAAAACAACTTCGAGAGGAGAAGCTTTTTTACAGTATGATTCAGGTATAAATGATGAAAATAGAATTGTAATTTTTGTACCAATGAAAATTTAGTTCATTTTGCTAATTCAAAGACCGTTCTTTGCGATGGAACGTTCAAATCATGTCCTCCTGGGTTTTTGCAATTGTATACATTGTTTCGGTTATAAGGGGGAGTAATGTGCCTTTGTGTATGTTTTAATGAAGACGAAATCTGCTTTGGATATAAAAAAATTGTTGGTTTCTTTAAAAATAGAATTCCTCAATTTAATCCTGAGCAGTTTATTTTGGATTTCGAAATAGCATCAAGGGAAGTTCTTGGTGCTGAGTATCCGGATAGTAAAATAAATGGTGTCTTTTTCATTTTACTCAAATAATGTGAGAAAGGTACAAGAGTATAAACTTGTAAACCTTTATAAAACAAATCACCATTTTAACTATACAATTCGTTTTCTGCTATCCCTTAGCTTTACCCCCGAAGAAGAAGTATGTAATTTTTTGATTTAATAATGAAGTACAGCAAAGAGAATGATTGCTATGATGCTTGTTACCCAATTTTCGACTTTTTTTTAAAAAATTATATAAATAAAGAAAAAAAGTTTTTTCTTTTTGAAATGTGGTTGATCGAGTAAAGAATTTTAAACCCAGAACTACCAATTGTCTTTGAAGGATGGCATCGAGCTTTAAATAATCTTTTTTCAACAGCTCATCCTAATATTGGAATATTTGGTGAGGAATTATTAAAAGAAAATTTAATACAACAAAAAAAAATCCTAGATATACTTTATCTTAGCTCAAAATAAAAAAAAATCGAAAAAAGACGAATATCTAGAAAAAATTACCTTGGATTTCAAAATTACAAATCTCTTGATTACTTAAAAGCTATAATCTTTGCTTTTAAATGGCCAATAAATATAAAATAAATTGTTTTCTTTGTTTTCTTTTTTGTGACGTCACGGTGACGTCACAAAAACGCCGCGAATCGTCGCCCAGCGTCCTTACTATAAGAGAGCAGGCATAGCTTCCAGTTGAAGCTACTGCTTGACATTTAGGATTAAAAAGTGTCTTGATTCATGATCAGAACTTTTACATTTTTCTTATTTTTTTTGTATTTTTCTTGAAAGAGGGGCTAAAAAATTAAATGTGAAATCCTTTTATTAATATGACTAGCAGAGCTATCCCGTTTAAAACGGGACGTTGTATTATTACTTGTCTTTTTTCAAAGATTTTTAATCTTTTGGCATCCTGGTATACTTCTTTTTTCAAAAAGAACAACATAATCTAAAACTGTATATCTAAGATCAAATGTTGACAAAGTACACACAAAGATAATTCCTTTAACAAAAAGAGACATAAATTTTTGCTTAAAAATCATCTTAAGCCATAATTAGAACTTTTACTTTTTCTTCATATATTTTTGTCTTTTTTTTTATAATAGGGGATAAAAAATTAAATGTGAAATCCTTTTATTAATATGACTAGCAGAGCTATCCCGTTTAAAACGGGACGTTGTATTATTACTTGTCTTTTTTCAAAGATTTTTAATCTTTTGGCATCCTGGTATACTTCTTTTTTCAAAAAGAACAACATAATCTAAAACTGTATATCTAAGATCAAATGTTGACAAAGTACACACAAAGATCCTTCTTTAACAAAAAGAGACATAAATTTTTGCTTAAAATCATCTTAAGCCATAATTAGAACTTTTACTTTTTCTTCATATATTTTTGTCTTTTTTTTTATAATAGGGGATAAAAAATTAAATGTGAAATCCTTTTATTAATATGACTAGCAGAGCTATCCCGTTAAAAACGGGAGTTTTTGTTGTATTATATCTGTAAACTTCAATTATTTTTTAGATTTTCTTTACTTCAAGTTCAAACTTCTAAAGTTTACCAAAAATACACTAAATCTATAATTAGAAAAAGCTTCAAATTTGAATAAAATAGACATAAAAATGCTTTGAAAATCATTTTAAAGTCAAATATCAAACTCATGTTTCATTTTGAGAAATATCACAGACTTAATAGTTTTACATTTTTTTTTTTCTACTTTTTTTTTTATCTTAGGGGTTAAAAATTATAAAAATAAAAATTTATTAATAAGATATTTTCGTTTTTTTCATCAGAAAGTACATGATTTTAAGATTTTTTTTGCAGAATAGAACAATTACTGAATATACTTGAATGAGAAACAGAAAGGGTCGTTTGATAATGCACACATCTTGAATAAAAGCACCTCCATTTTACACCCACTTCTGAGTCAATTTGCTTATGCAAAATCATCTCATCATTACAATACTTGCAGTACAAACAGTCAAATATAAGCTTCTTTTCGAAAAGATAGTTTAAAAATTCGGTGCATGACCAAAATACACCCGCTTTGGGAAAATACACCCGCATTGAAATTTTTAAAGACCCCCCCCTTCAAATGGTGAGAAAAGCAGAAAAGAAATTGTACAGCCTGCAGAAATTTATGGAAGGGGCTTATTTCTCCAAATTGATATTAATGAAGCATATTTGAATGAGACTTTTAGTAATACCCAGACCTGCGTGCAGTTTTTTAGCACGTAGTTCACTAATAAAAAACACAACTTTTTGTACGACTTGTGATGCAAGAAAGCAGATGAAGTTGGTAAGGAGAGCCAAAATTAGTGATGGCTACATTTGGAACTGTACTAAACCCTGTACAGCTTCCAGATCTATTCGAGTTTGCAATGTTTTTTGAACATTCTAAACTAAGTTTAGGAAAGATTATCAGACTTATTTATAAGTATATTAATCAAGTAGCATTTCTTAATATTGCATATGATCTTGCAGTAGATAGAAAAACGGTGAGTACTTTCAGTTTTATTTGCAGAGATCTCATTATCGAAGATGTAACCAACAATAGCCGGAGATTAGGAGGTCTCGACGAATCTGGATCCCAAAAGTTGTAGAAATAGACGAGAGCTTATTCTTCCGTGCTAAATACAACAGAGGAAATCATATTAGCGGCCAGTGGTATGTATGAGGAATTGAAAGAGGTTCAAAAAACTCTTTTCTCGTTCCAGTGCAAAATAGAAAACACATCTACTGTTCTACAAGTAATTTAAGACCATATCCTCCCAAATACAATAGTTATAACCAACCAGTGGAAAGCCTACAATGCAGAATTTAAACAATTACCGAAAATAGGACGACTAATCATTTTTTAAATTTGTAAATCCAAATGATCCTGATGGACACACCCAATCGATTGAAGGTTTTTGGTTATTATTGAAAAGGTATGTTCTCTCTGCAAATGGTATAAGCAAGACGAACATTATGAATATATGTTACAATTCATTTGGGGACACAAAATACCTAGAACTAAACGCATAAACTATCTTTTACAGCTTTTAAAATAAACTATGTCTAAACAAATTTATAAGATTGTTTTCGTTTTAACCCTTTTTTTATTTTTTTTTCAATGCGGGTGTATTTTCCCAAAGCGGGTGTATTTGGTCATGCACCAAAAATTCTTCTTTATTAAATTGTCGAGAAACTGCAAAAAATTTTCATTTACCATTTTTAGGGGTAGTAAAATCAAAAACATATCAAGTGTACTTGGCGCCCGATGGGGCGTGAAATACACTTGATCCATAACTCTTACTAAAATTTGACATTTTAATTGTATATTACGATTTTATATCAGCAAACAGTAAAAACCATCAAACTTATAAAATATTTCTCTTAAGTCTTCATGTTGATATAAAGCTAAGTCTATCCTATGTTCTGTAAAAGAATCAAAATTATTTTTTTTTAGAAAGCAAGAATAATATCATTTACATTTGTTTGTAAGAAATGATAGGAAATAAACCAATTAATTTATACGTAGGAAGAATATCAAGTATATTAAATAATAAATCCATTCTATTTATCTTAAATGTAAAATTCACCATATCTCTAACCTTTTTCACTTCGATAGTATTTTACTTCTATTAATATATTTCTTGATTAAAGGTTCTATGTTATAGTTATACATTCTTGTGCTCCTAAGTCTGAATATTCTTACAACAGTCTCTCTGGATAGATTTGGTAAGATTTTATAAAATTTATATCTCTATTCATTATTTTATAAATGGAATTATTTAAATTAATTTCTGACAATTATTTGATTTACATACTTATTGCTTATTTTCCTCGTAACCTCATTGATTTAATTAGACTGGTGCAATTAAAAATGGTTATCATTGATAACGTAAATTAATGTGTTTAAATAAAAACAAATAATACCTGTAATCTGTAAGTTTTAAAGATCATTTTCTGTATATTACGGGTTATTTAAAGTGTTTTTAGCATTTATTATGTATTTATGTTCTTTTTTTAAGATAGAGAAAACAATTTTTGTATACACAGATTCACCTCACTATACATACATTCTAAACACTTCGGAATCATATTCAGATATAATACATATCATAAAGCTATAAGTATGGAAATGATTGAAGAAATTATAGTAATAAGTAAGATCGAATTCTCTAAAAGAGACTACAGACAGATATATCCTGAATAGTATTATGATTTTTTAGATTTAAGTTATAAAACAGGTACAAATCAAATTATTAAATTTAAAAAGTAAGAATCCCTTGGTTTTTTACTAAAGATTTTTTTATAGAGCTTTTAAAAGAGCAATTTTCAGTGAAAGCTATTAGCCTTGTTTTTATCAATAATAAAACTAAGATATGTTTAAAAAACGTAAAAATCTTTTGAAGTAACTTGGATTCCATCTGATAGTTTATGCAATGTAAAGTAAAATTGGTGAATCTTAAACGAAGTTAGGTGACGTATTCTTTTATAGACAAATTAGCTTCATTTTTAGCTCAAAAATTTATAAAATATATGCAACAGAGATCATTCTTATTTTTCAATGTTTTCTTAAAGCAAATTCTGAAAAGTGATTCAACTTACGATTATCAACTGCAGTTTAAATCACAAAACTAAATTGAAATTAATTAAAAAATCAGAAAAAAGAAATGAGAATTTTTCGGAACATTAAAATGATAAGCATTATTGAAAGATGAAACTACACAATGAGAATTTTATCTATGTATTTATTTTACATAATAGGAGTAAAATTTATAACAACCTATAACATCCCCCCTCCAAGACGGGTAGTCTCACCTTCAACCTCTAGAATCTGCTGCTTTTAAATTATAGTGTCTCTTTTTTAAAAATTTACCTGACTCCATCTTTACTATATACGAATCTCCCAAGCAGACATACATTATTTTACCTAATCCTACGAATCTTCCTTTTTCATACTTACTAGTACTGCCTAAATTATGACTTTTGGAAACTCTAACTATTTGGTTTTATAAAACTTATCTCTTTTCTTGATTTAAACTCTTACTTACCTTCCTTCCTTTCCATTCTCAATCATTACAAAATCCTGTGCCTATCTCCCTTGCTTCGATAGCGCAAATCTAAGCACCACGCTGATATGTTATTGTATATTTCTATGCTTTTCTTTACTTTATACTCAAAATCTCCTTCCCTAATTTTTGCAGGCAGTCGATCAAGGTTTCAATCACTCTTTCCACCCCACATTGCTTCATGTGACACATACTGACTTTTCTATCCTCAATATCTAATGTTCTACACACTTCTCTAATCTGATGATTTTTTACAAATTCCTTTCCATACATGATTATCTCTTCCGGTTTATTTCCTTTCTCACATAGTTTCTTAAGAAATCTTGACACTTCCTCTGCTGTTTTTTCGTTAATAATCTCTCCCCAAACCCGTCTACTAAAATAATCAATTGCAATTACAACATATTTACCTCATTCCTGTATTCCATTAGATCCAAAGCCACTTTCTCCAAATATCTACTTGTTTCAACAAAATCACATCCACCAAATTTTTCCGATTATTTATTGGCATAGCTCACTGTGGTATTAACCACATTTTGGTAAAAATTTATGTTTAAGAAATTTCTAGAATTTTCTAAAATATAAATAGATTTTACCCCCCCCCCAAAGAAGAGATATAAATAATGTCTTTTACTAAAAATTATATATACAATAATAAAGACAATATCGGGAGGACAGTCGGCCTCAAGCAGAATGTTGTTGAATCATTCCTTGAGCATGGCCGCATCCCCCGAGATACGTCACACACATTTTAACAATGTACTATCTATTTCCTTTTTCATTCCGGGCCAGTAAAAATTTTCCTTATGCATAATAACCGAAACAATGCATATATGGCCAACTTCTCATTGGTACTTCATAATTAAATCTTTTCAATCCTCTTCCTTAGGTATTGGCAATCTTCGACCATCATCAAACTCCCAAAATTCTTTATTATCAATTGTTACTACATGTTTTTTCCATTTTCCTAACTGTTGCTTTATTGATCTTCCTTGTTTTTCTTATTCTCCTGGTTTTCTTCCATATGTATCCTGCTCAATGAATCCGCTACTACCATAGTTTCTGGCTTCCTGTATTCAATTTCAAAGTCAAACTCTTGGATCTTCGCTATCCACCTGTTTATTCGGTTGTTATTGAAATTTGGCTTTTTCCTTATCTCAATTAACGCCTTGTGATCGGTCTCAATCTTAAATTTCCTTCCTCTCAGTTCATACTCAAACTTCTTTACCGCCCAAAAGACTGCAAACATCTCTTTCTCAGAAATTCCATATCTCGTCTCTGTAGGTGTGAATTTTTGAGATGCTCATTGCACTGGTACCCACTCATCACACTTATTCTTCTGCAAAAACACAGCCTCCATTCCAATATTACTTGCGTCGGTTCTTAATAAAAATTCTTTTTCATAGTCCACTATTTTGTCTTTCCCATTTCGGTAATAATTCTTTTTAACTCTACAAACTCTTTCTCCATTTCCGCACACCAACTCCACTCTTTTCTTCCTTTCAATGCTTCCGTTAAATGATATGTCAATGATGCGTATCCTTTATGAAACTTCTAAACCATCCTGTTAACCCCAAAATCTTCTTAACTCCGATATACTCTTTGGTGCTGGGTACTCTAATGCCTCATTTCTTTTAATTTCACACGGAGTTGTATCCTCTCCATTTATAGTAACTCCTAACAATTTCACTTCTCTTCTACAATATTGTATCTTCTTAACGTTAATTCTCATATTATTCTTCTTCAATCTCTTTAACGATTATTATAACTAACTGATCATGTCTTCTTTTGGTTTTGGCATGGATAACTATATCGTCCATGTAGACTTCCATTCCTTTACCTCTGTAATCTTCAAGAATCCCATTCATCACTCTTTGTAATATTTGAGGTGAGTTTTTATATCCCATCACCAACTATTCCATTCATATATTTTTCCATTAAATTCAAAAGCTGTTTTATGTTTATCGTTTTCCTCAATTTTCAATATGGTAGAATCCCTCTTTGAGATCAATAACTGTGAAAAAATTAGACCCTTGTGTAAACCTTATTATATCTCTAATTCTTGCCAGCTCATATTCATCCTTTTCGACAATATCATTCAATGCCATTAAATTACTTACTAATCTTATCTCACCATTAGATTTTCTTAAAGCCCTTATCGGATTTCTCCACACTGAACTAGATCTTCTCACAATCCCTCTTTTCTCCATATCTTCAATGTGCTTTTGAGTGTCTTTTATTAGAGCTTACGGTATAACTTGAGCTTTCTTCTATACTATCTTACCCTCTTGAGTTACAATTTTACATTTTTCCTTTCTACAATATTTTATTTCTCTAGTCCCTTTTCCAAGAACTTCCGGATATTTTCTCTTTAAAACTTCCAATTTTTTCTCAAATAATCTTATCTTAAGGTTAGATTTTATAAAAATTTGTTTATTATTTAAACCTATGAAAGAACAAAAAATCCTTTTAATACGACAAATCTATAATCTTCCTTTTGAACTTTCTTTGCTTCACAAACGCTTATTTAGCTTCCCTTATCCAAATCATCAGTTATTGCTCGTACTGTATCCTGATTCCTCAAACCTCTTTGCAAATTCATTTTATTTTCCACAAAAAAACCCTCTCAAAAATAATCTTTAAACCCTTGATTAGATCCCTAATTCGTCTAGAATCCCAACAATTCTTACTAATATGCCCCGTACGTCCACATATGTAACATCTAATTTTCTTTGAAAAAAACTCTTCTATCTGCTTTCTCATTTTCCAATATCTTGTTAACAGTCTCTCTAATAATTTCGCCCATTATTATACAGTCTTTTTCCTCAGAAACTACTTTTCTCTTTCTTTCTATTAGCTCATCCAACTTACTCTTATTTCGGACCAACTACTTCAACCTCAGTATTCTCGACTGTAAGGTTTTTCAAGACCTCAGAACCTCTAACAAAAATCTCTCTCTTCCACCCGGTTTACCTAACTCCACTCATTCTTAACTCATAAATTATTCTCTTAAACTCTTGTTTACAGTAAACACCTGTTGTTAGCTTATCGTTTGGTATCGCTCCCATGTATTTGTTTTACATAATTGGGGTAAAATTTATAACATCAGTTATTTTTTTGTGTATATATTTTATTCGACACCCTTGAATCAACATGATAGAAAATAAAAAAAATCAAGAGAGTTGTTTTGTTTACGGAAACATTAGGATGGAGATTCACGAGACGATAAAAGACTTGGAAAGAGAATTTCGCATGTTTAAAAAAATTAATAATTGAAGGGGGGGGAAAAAAAAAAAATTATTGGAGAGGTTAATTGGAAGTAAAAAATGAAGATCAGATTGATACACGGGTTGATTAGATATGCTAAGAGTAATCTTTTGTGGAGTGAAATCAAAACGGATCTCGTTTATGGGTTGTCTTGTCACGAGCAAACCTAATGCAATTCATGATGCTTACCGTGTTATTATCATAGGAATAGTTATTTTGGTATATTGAAAAGGCAATTTGTTGGTGGAAAATTGATGGTATCCTTTGATGCACATTTTCATCACTCGATTTTGATATCCTGATACAGAACCGTTGAAAAAGATATATAAAAATCTTTATAAATTAAGTTGTTTAAATTTTACTGGAATTACAATCGAGGATTTTACATATTTTTATGAAGAGTTTCTCGGTAGAAGGCATTTATCTTTATATCAGTATAATCATATTCTTAACTTTATTAACCGATAGAAAAAATAATTCTTCCTCAAGCTATGTTAATGCTCTAAATAACATTGAAAATGAAAGACAAATTGTTATTAATCATTCGAATTATTTAACCCTACCATACAATTAAAATACTATTGTATAACAATGAGACTTTTAATACGAGATTTGATCCTCCTAAGACATTTTCTGAGAATCAAAATGAATATGTGTCTATTTCTATGATTTATGAAAAAAATTCATAATCTTGAAGTTTTGTTGAAGAAAAAACATGCAGAGCTTGTTTCTTCCTTAAATACGATTCGAAAAAATTTAGAAGAACAAAGATTATATTTACAGGATCGGTCAAATCTTATCTGTCACTGTACACAGAAAAATGCTGCAAAAACTGTTCCTGAGTTTGTTCAAGAGAACAAGTTTTCTACCTTAGACATTAAATCTAAGGTTACGGATAGTTTTATGGTGTCTACTATTAGTTTAAATGACAATTTATGTTTAACTTCTCAAGAAAGTTATAGTTCTATTAATACTTCCAATGATTTTGAGACTCGTAGTCCTCAGTTTTCTTTTATTCCTGAGAGCATTAATTATCATAATGATGATGATAATAATACTATTACGGATTCAGATAGAGTTTTTATCAACGAACTTAAAAGAAAAATACAAAATAGTTATAAATACAGATTTTTTACTGCGGGCAAAGCCAGAAAGAGTCTCTATAGTTCTTTAAAAGACCCTCAAAAGTTGTTTTTCTTCGTTTTCTTTATATTTTATGCGATAAAAAAATTCTTAAAAAAAAAGTACGAAAGTTAAAAACAGACCGCATGAATATTTTTCTCTTATGAAATAGCTTTCAGGATAAAAATTGCAAGATTTGTAAAAGGATTGCTTTTTCAATAAGGGTATGCAACTAGCAGGGGTTTTTATATGTTTTTTCATTTATATATTCAATTAAACTTTTTGGAGTAAAAAATTTTATCAATAAAATAGGTCAAAATATAATACGAGCTTTGTTTTTGTGGTATACACCACATATATATTTATGTGATCTAAATATTGTTAAATATTTCGTCTATAAATATTTTTTGCTTCATGACCCCTATGAAGAAATATAAAAATAAATCTTTTATTTCTATTCTCGAGTTGTACTTCTTGAAGAGGTACGACAGTTTTGTCGTATTATTGTTCTTTATTAATTTAAATCTTGGTAATAAACTTAAAACTTTTATGAAAAATTGAGATTTATAATCTAAAAAATCCGTTATTTCAAATCATTTAAACGATAAGCTTTTTTATTACGCAAATTAGTATTTATAATTAATACAGAACTCTTGTGTTAAATTATCAGATATCTTTCTTAGATTTTTGAAAGAGATTTAAATGTGTTTATTTATCATAATAGGGGGTAAAATAATAACAACATATAACATCCCCCCTCCAAGACGGGTAGTCTCCTTACAAATTTAATTTCCCAAGCAGGTTTTTAAGTCATAATGTCTCTTTTTTTCTAATTTCCCATCTTCTAGCTGCACTAAATACGAATCACCTTCACATATCTCTTTAACCTTACCTTTCCTTAAGAATCTACCTTTGCTATATTTATCAGGACCTTTTAAATTCTCTCTCTTCGCCACTAATACCTTTGTCCTACCTCAAAGCCTCCTCTTTTTCTTCTAACAACCCTTTTTATAATTTATCTCTTCTCCTTTTTTATTTCCTCTTTAAGACACTCAATTATTCTAGACCAGTTATCTTCCCTTTTGATGTTATTACAACACATAAATTTTTTAAGTCCTCAGAACCCTCAACATAAATGTTTACAACCCACTTTCCTCATCTACATCTCCAAGTCTCATTCCAAATACAATTCTTTCTACTTCCTTTAATAGTCTTTTGGCCTCCTGACCACAGCCAACGCTTGTCGACTCACCGTTCGGTATCGCCCCCATGTGTTTATTTATCATAATGAGGGGTAAAATAATAACAACATATAACATTAAATGAAAATTTCAAAGAGATTCAAGAAATTAGAAGAAGACGAAACAAAATGGATACGTATCCTTTTTCTTTTAATATCGTTAACTCTAAACTTTTTCTCAATGAGAAAGAACGACTAATTGATATTTCGTCTGATCAAATGTTAAAAGTCCGGTTTAAATCAACAACTTATCAGGAATTTTGGTTATCAGTAGATGAAAAGCATAAGGATATAAAAATTAAAGCAATTAATATTTTAGTTCAATTTTTTTCAACATACCTATGTGCAACAGGATTTTCAAAGTTAGTTTCTATCAAAAACTAAACAACGAGCTAGATTAAATTCTGAAGATGATTTGAGACTTGCTATTTCCAAGATTGACCCTGAAATAGAAGCTATTATATGTTCTTTAAAACCTCAATCGTAATATAATTATGTAACTATTCTTATTAAATCTCTTTTGCTTGTTTTATTTTTGGTTTACCACATTTTATTCTTTGTTTTTTTTTGTAGTACTGATAGATAATTTAAGGCTGTGCATCATGAGCATTAGCCTTTAATTTATTTTGAAATCCTGAATATACCTAGAAAAGGCTTTAATTAAAATAAAAAATAAATAAACTTGATGAACCTTCTAATAAGAAAGCTTTCTTACAAAGTACGCTGGGGTGTAACCCAAAACTTAATGATTCTAGGAGGTTTTCTCCTGGTTTGCAATCTTTTTTGTAGTTTCATTAAATTATTTTATTTAATAATAAACTCTTCATGCAAAACAAACATAAAATTTACAAAACTTGTGCAATTCACTAAATAGTTCTAGATATAAATTTGTTTAAAAAGAAAAGATGGTTGTCTTTCTATTTTTGCACAACAAAATATTAGTTTTTCCTTTTTTACCCCATGAGCAAATGTTAACAAGAAGCAGCTATTAACTTTTAAATAGGTCTGCAGGTTGGGTTTTCTGGAAAGACATTACAGAAGACTTTGCATGTTCTGGCCATCTACCTGTTAAAGAGACCATACAATGTCGTCTGGTGAAGAAATTTTTTAGAAAAGATACTTTTTACGAAATTTTATTTCTTGTTTATTTTTTAAAATGGCAATTGCTTTTTCATAATTTCTAAAACATTTGAATTGATTTAAAACCAAGTATTCTAGATTTTTGTTGTAAAATAAGAAAGATCTCATTTTTTTTAAAAATAATTTCAAGTTAATTTTTTGAGAAATAATACAACTTAAAACAGTATTTGAGTTTTCTTTATGTTTTTGTGGTATAATAATCACCACAAAAGATTATAATGTGTTTTTTCTCCTTTTATTGTTCCCCCTTTTATTATCATACAGTTAAATGACTGGAGCAAGTTCTCCTTTATAAATATATATAAACAATATTTTTAAAGTGGGGGTAAGATAAAAGATGAGTGATAGAGTAGAACACATAAATAACCATAAGAAAAATAATAAAAGGTTATCTTATAAATCTTGTGTTTGTATGAAAGACAGCGTAAAGGAACCTAGTGTGATTGAATACTTTTTAAGCACAGGTCGCATCACTCCATTATATCTCAGTTTTCAAACTATTCTTCTTGATTATTTTATAAATTTACATTTTTTTGGATCAAAAAAAATTTAAGCTTCTTTTTTTCTGAAGATGATAATGGAATTTCTATGGTACCTGTGATTTTTCCCTTCAAATATTCTTGCACATATCTTTTAACATTATTGTCAATAAACTGTTTATTATTGCTGGTTTCATCGTCACATTGCATGGGTAAAAAATATAAAAACTATTAATATTTAAAGACTTATAAAAGAGACGGTACGACAATTACAAACAATAATCGAGCATAACATGTCTTAACTAAAAAAAATAATTAGAATAAGAAGATTCCATGACTATTCAAATCCTGATAATATTCTCGACCAAAAAAGTTTTAATTAAATTTAGTAAAATATATAATATCTGATCTAACAGCTTGTTTTTAGCACCCTTTAAAATGCATCTTAGAATTTTGTTCTAAAAAAAATAATATTTCATTTAAGTAAGAACACTGGGTCGTCAGAAAAATTTTTGTCAAAAAAGGGGTCATGGACACAAAAGGGTTGGACACCACTGTTCTAGGGAAATGTTCCATAAAATTTTCATTTTATCATTTCACTGCAACATATACAACAATTACTTTAAAAATTCTTTGGACTTATGAATAAAAGCTTGGAATTTTTTTTTTATATTTTTTTTTTAAATTTGAAGTAAAATATTAGAATAAAGAGAAAAAATTAGGAAAATTTAGAAAAAATAGGGGTAAAAAGCTCGGTCCTTATATGATAGAAGCCTCCACGCGGCTGAGGACGGGGTAGCTGTTTTACAGTGAGCTAAGATCTATCGGATGATCGTATGAGATTCCAAGTTTTGTTAGTTTTCCTACCGTAAAACTGACCGGGGTCGAGCAACAACCCTGTATAATTTGCTTGAATAGAGTGTGCCGTGTCTGGAACAGCCCGTAAGATCCTATGGATCATGTTCCATGTCCGACAAACTCTCAAATGATAGAGGCTACGCTGTAGCTGAGGGTGGAACTCCTGTTGATACAGAGAGTTAAGATCTATCGCACGAAGCACTGAAACTGGATTGTATCTAACTTGTTCTAGTGTAAGTGCTGAGTGTGGTTTTGATGGTTTTTCCTTTAAAAATCAATTCACTAAGTATGGTTTGGTAGTTTTCCATAAAACTATCTTTTAAGTCCTGGGGGAGGACGGCATATGCTGATGCTGCATCGCCGAGATACAGCGGTTCAAATCCGCTTCAAAAGTATGAACGTCATCTCTTGTTGCTAAATGGGTCGGCCTTGTGGCTTGTATTTTTTAGTTTCTTTTTTCCTTATAAGCGAAGCCTGTCTTACGTAACGCTGGAGTGTAGCTCTCTTTTGATGTTTTCTGGGATTTTTTCTGTTGGTCTGATTGTAAGGTTTTCTTGCTTGTCTGTAGTTTTCTTTTGTGGTCTTTCCTGCAACCTTTTTTTTATGGATACATTAAATTATATTTATTTTTTTATAGGGGTAAAAAGCATTTTCCGAAAATAAGATACCCTAAATTTTTTAATTTTCGTTCAGCATGTATGAGTTTTCTTTTATTTCTGACTAATAAACAGTATGAAGCCAATTATTTTATACGTAATAGAACAGTGGAATTGGAAGCCACCACATATACAGTCGTCATTAAATGCTGTTAAAGCTTTTCTGTGATTTTGGGTTACAATAATGTGGTGTACACCACATGAAATAGTGCACTTCCAATGTCCGCTGCTCTCTAATGAAGAAATTTATTTTTAGTTGAGTTGCTAAAAATTTTATATTTTTAATTTTTTTGAACGAAAGGGCATGGAAATTCTGAAATTAAAAAAGTTTAAACTTTTACTATAATGTTTCTTCAATAAAAATGTTGTGTTTTGTTGCACAACACATGATTAACTCAATAGAGAGTGTTTAATGATATTTATTTAATAATTATGGGGCAAGAAGCTTATCAAAATCTCCTGTAATTATAAATTTATATATTTGAGGTTAAGGTACACTAAGTCAGAAGAATTAGCATCTTTTAACAACAATTTGTGCATCTCGATTTTTCCTTTTAATACTAAAAAGCATTTTTTTATCTCATCTAGATTATCAACCTTCTTGTAATTGCATATTTTTATGATCAATAAATGCTGTAACACAATAAAACAATCAATTAGAATCTTCTTGCTTTTTCAAAATGTGCCAAGATATCCTTGGTATTTTTTTTTAATTTAGGTAACAAAAGATGTCGGCTATCCTTATATAAAAGATAGAAAACCATAAAGCACATATTCATAGTTATAGTTCTTTTCTCATTTGGTAAGGTAATTTTTCTTTCTAAGGGGGTTACTCCGGAAAGAATAAGAAATATCATATCATTGCATGTTTTAATACCATCTAAGTTGTTAATTATGTTTTTTTTCAATCAAAATTCTTATTGTTCTTAAAAAAACATAAGTTAACAAAAAATTCTTTTTATAAACAGTTTTCTCAACTAATAAAATCGGAATAGAATACAGCTCTGGTAAAATTTCATATTTCTGGTTGATAAATTGAATTTCTTGGATTATGGACGTGTAAAAAGCATTTTTTGTTATTTCATCGATTCTTAGATTCGACAATCTTTTTTCCAATTCAGAAATTATACGAATGCAGACATTAAACCGCAAAGAAAAATCGCTTTTAGGATCTATTTTATCTTTGAATTTTAAAAATATGGATAGTGTCACGTCATCTAAGTCTTTTCCATTAGAAACATAGTCAATTGTATGACATACAATTTTTTTTTTTGAGAAAATAGCAAATTCATAGCATAATTCGTTTAAGTTATTTAGATCTTTTTTCTCGTAAGATAAAAAATTATAGTTTTGTTTGAGTCTATTAATGCGGAACTCCAAAAGTATTTGTGTATGCATAAGCTGAAGATGATTTGAAGCGAATTTTTGATATATTGTTTCTAATATTGAAAATATTATCTCATCTAAATTTTTTTGTTTCTAGATTTTTATAGAAAATAGATTAGAATTTATATGGTTTTCATAAGTAGTCCGTAGGCTTGGATTATCTAATACTTGCAAATGAATAAAACTGTTCATTTCTTTTAATTCATCTAAAATATCATGATTTGTATCAATTACTTTATTATTCTCTACTGAAACGATCTCCTGTCTTGAAGGTTTTTCTTGAAATATTAGAGATGGATTTGAATGATTTTGATAGGTCGTATACTTCTGCTAATAGAAACAGGTGATGAATTTTCTCTGTGAGCACACGGCTGATTCGAATATAAATTATTTTCTGAATGACTTTAGTGATATTTCATCTGTATGACCATCAACAGGATTAGCTCTCAGATATTGTGTATTAAATCCTCTAAATCCCTTTCAGGTACCTTTGCATTATTTTTCTTCGAATATTTCATCCATTTTCGCAGAATCAATTGTGTCAGAAATTTGCTCATTATGTGCTTTGTTGCTACTACATGAGAACTACCAAAGTGGTGGCTATTTTCATTTCAATTGAACTTGTGAGGTGTAGAGGATTTGTATTGATTTATAATCTGATGTTGCCCTGGATCCTACTAGGACCACATATAACTGTTTCTGCAGAAATGGTATACCCTGCTCCTGAGTTGTAAGAAAAGATGTTATATATGATTGATTAACAGGAATGCCATCGTTATTACAGAGATTTTTCTGAGAGATTTGAACATCCGGATTTCTTGAATTTTTAAAGTTTTTATTAGGATCATTCAATGCAGCTTGATTCTGTGGCAAATTCTGTGAAATATTATGGTAATCGGAAGAAAAAATCGGTATAACAAAAAAAAACAGTTCCATGGGATAAATTTTTTTTTTTGAATAACGCTATTAAATTAATTCTAATTTAAAAATGTTTTTATTTAACTTAAAAACAAAAAAACAAAAGTCTTGAAATTTTCCTTTACATCTTTTGGCACCTGCATAAATACAAGGTGTTTCATCTTAATAAGTAATGTTGTTGAGAATTTTTTTTTATTTACCATAAAAAGTATAAAAAAAAATTTTTTAAGCGTCAAAAATATCCTGCAATTATGTATGTACTTTATAAATAACACAGAATAAACACTGATTTTACAGAACCTTATGATGTTTAGTGCGTTTTTAAAATACTAATTTTTATTCTATAAATATTTTTAAAAAGTTTATTTAACTTGACGATAAAGGTTTAATAGAAAATATTACAAAAAAAGAGAGCAAATTGCTATTGTGGTATCTGCAGAAGTCTGCTTATCTACTTTTGTACAATCTTAAGTAACATTTTTGATTGTCACAGAATTCTGAAAAATGTTTCGGAAAGAAGAATAATAAGCAAGAAAAATCACAAGAATGAAAAAAATGATCAAAAGAAAGAATTACAGATATGACCAGATTATAGAAATGGGTTTGCCTAAAGCAAATTTCCATGTCCTCAGAATGGGGCCATGGAAATTTGCTTTAGGCCACAGACATTTTTCAAATTTCTTACAAAGTTAATTGTGTAAAAAAATATTTTAGTAAATTAGATTTTTATTTTGAAAATTTTCAAGACGTAAAGTCGAAGAAAGTCTCTTCCCTCGTTCTAAGATTACTTAGTGCAGCTAATTCTTTAATAACAACTTTTATAAAATTTATAAAAAAGGGCAATAAAAATACCCTGTGAAACAAATAAATAATTTAAAGTTGTAATGCTCATTTACTGAGCTTGGTAACACCAAGCCACACCCAGTTAAAAGAGTTTTGTTTCAACCCATATTCCAAATGCTTTTTTATGTACAAGCATATTTAAAGATGAGTTGAGAATAGTAAACTGCGTTTGTAAAAGCATACAAACCTAGTTGTTAATGGAGCTAGAAGAGCTTACTTTCAACCCTTTTATTTCAATTCATATAAAAAAGGTATGGTTGCTGCTATGGAAGTTAACTATTACTTGCAACTAGGTAATATTGGATCTCATGTAAGTAATCAAGAAATAACCATGGAACTTTGAAAAAGGATTAAAAAATGGGATTGAAGACAGCAGCAATTTTCTGAGGAATAACTTAGTCTCTAAAATGTTGAAGAGAGCTTAGTATCATCTTAAAGATTCAAACCATATGTAAGGCAGATAGTGATAATTGATTTTATTTTGTCCATCTCATCTTTGTAATAGAAAAAGGAAGAGAAAAATAGCATAAGTTGCTATTGATTGCACGGATCAAGCTTTGTTTTCTATACAGACTAAGAGCTTTAGTTGAGATAATATAAGAACAGCCTTGAACCACAATAAGCTCCGACGATAAATAAAACCTTTTTTTTTAAGAATTTTAATTGTTCGTAACCAGATGGTTACGTATTTAAAAATATTTATATTAAAAATTATAAAAAAATACCTCTGTCAAATCGATATGATACACAACCAAAAGTCGAAAATTCTTTAAATAAACCATTAATAATATATGTTAGTTTAGAGAAATATTTATATTATTTTTTAACAGAAAACAATTCTAATTTTAATTTTTAGATCTGCTCTTAGCATGAGATTGCATTTTATTTGCATCAAACAAAAAATTCAACGTTGTTTAAGTCTACAAAAGGGTTTTATCTTTTACTATGACTTATTTTATAGTCGATAAAGATAGCCTTAAAAGTTTTTAAAGAACTTTTCATGAATTAAATTTCTATTTAAAATTTATTTGTCAGCATTTCAACAGAAGACGCGGTAACTGTTTTTAAAGTAAAACTGTTATGCATAGTGCCATATCTCGGTTTAAAAAATTTATTCAAATGTGGAATATCATGACTGATTGATCTCACAGGGATGTTTTTTTGTTTAAATAGTTTTAATTCAATTGAATCAATTTTAATTTAATTTAAATACTGGTCTAAGTTTTTAATCTATCATAAATTAAATACAAGTTTTCATTTATTTTACATTAACTTGTTAATTAATTGATTAAAACTAGTTAAATTGAAAATGATGCTCATAGTAAGTTATGATACATAAGTAGTTAGATCGTATCTAACTTGCCTTCGCCTTGTTCTAGTAAAAGCTCTTAGTGTGGTTTCGAGTATTTTCTTCTTGTAAAAATCATTTTGATGGTTGGATGTGCTATGTAGAGCAGTGAAGGAACAGGTTTTTTAATAGATTATTTCTTCAAGATATCCCTTCTTTGGGATTAGAATATTTATATTAAAAATATTGATATATTAAAATATAAAATCAACAAATAAACAAACAAATAACAGATCTTAAACAATAAATAGCATAATAGATTATTTAGCTTAAATGACCTATTATATGACATTCTCCTCTCCTTCGGAAGAGTCTTCCATTCTATATTTTTAACGCGTTCCGAAATTGTAAGTCTTTTCTATTTGCTACAAACTCCAGATTTAACGGATCTTTAACACAATAACCACCATTTCCAAGCTCTTTAGTTATTAAAATGATCACTTCCATTCGGCATCAAACTTATTTTAAGACCTCTTTATCTTGTTTTTTTTCTCGAAACCACGTCATTAACAAACAAATGACTCGTATTATCCAGTTTGTCTCTTCCTTAATCTCTCTTCGACGTATTTCCTTCTCCATCTCATGTAGATCTCCCCAGATAAATCTTAATCTTTCTACAACCAGAGCATTATCTCCTGTTAGAAATTAATTTCTGCTACAGAATGATCACGTAAACTTTTCGGGCTCCACACGTAAGTAATACGAAATGATATATCTTTGATTTAGGTCTGAGGCTTATTCTGTAAGCAAAAACCGCAAATTCCAACAAGTCGTCCCATTACTTACATCTTCCGTTGCATAACCTCACTAGCTTGGAAATTAGAGTTTGGTTTGACCTCCCCACTGCTTCATTACATTTAGAATTAAAGGCTGCAGTATATATTTTCCTGATGCTTAGTAGTAAGCATACTTTCTTAACGATGTTATTCGAAAACTCTTTTCCTCTGTCAGACAACAGCTTTTATGAAGGCCATTTTTTTGATGCCACAGGTAAGGGAAAAATCTTCATAGAGCTCAGGTGGGTGAACTGTGGTTCAAATCCTACTCGAGTACAGTGAGATTCCTATTCACCAAAACCCCTCCTTTTAAGTAGCCTTTTATCATACTCATCTGGGCTTTGATCCGGGAAACCAAACCACTAGCCTTGCCTATGTTCATGCCGAACATGTAGATCCACAGTAGACAGTGTTGACGAGCGTGGATAGAGACCTGGGGAAAAGGCATCTCGTACTAGTATGGTCGACCCATATCCTTAGACTGGTTGAAAGCACACTTTCTTCAACTACCAACTCATTGTGAATTAGACTCAGGTCTACCACCTGTTTTCAAGTCGTGTGCGCAGTCTTCCGATAGTTATATCAGCTAGACTTTTCCCCCTACTTAGTCTAGCTCTCCTTCGGAATACTATTCAAGTCCACAGAATTCGACCCATAACCATTATCCTCTCGGACTGGTTACTTTACCACTAAGCTATGGGACTCACGTTTTGCCTTCCTTAAATGTTTAAAGGTTAAAATAATGTTTTCAAAAGAATGTTTAATTAGGTTTAATGATCTTGGCTCTTTTTTCTAGATGATATAAACATAATGATAGCACATCATTGTCTTTTTTCATTCATAAGAGTTTTCAGTCTATTTAAAAGATTAGTATTTTCCATTTTGTATCTTGAAAAATGCTTTCTAACTTCTTAAGAAAATCTTCTGATACAATATCATTTTCGAAAAATTTTTGTACACTATATCATCATACATTTCTGATCTAAGTATGATAGTAAAATAAGTAAGCTTCTTTTCTTCTAAATCATTACTTGTTTTATTGCTTAGATCAGGAATAAAATTCAAAAAATCATCTTGTATTTGATATAGAAGACCGCATAACTTACCAAATTCATACAGATATGAAGGAGGGTATATGTTCATGATTTTATATCCCATTATAAGAGGTAAATAGAATGTATATAAACCCCAGTCTTATATTCACATATCGATTTGTAATTCTCCCACGTATAGTCTTAGGTACTTTTTCCATCGAGTCCAAAGTTTGACCGATGCAAGTTGAAAATACAACATCACTTGATATTTTCTTTATCTATGCTAAAAGTTAAAAACAAAGATGTTAAAAATCGACCATCTCTTAAAGCTTTCATAGATTGTATTTTATACCAACAGCTTTTCCTCTCCTTGTGTTCCCGTTATCCATGATATCATCGATTATTAAGAACCCCGCATGAAGTATCTCAATTAAATATCCAGTAAAACAAATCATCGTTATTATGCACAGCATTAAACTTTTCTAATGTATTTTTAAATATTTCGTATCTGAATTGTTTTCCACCACCAATATTGTACTCTAACAGGCTTTTTAATGTAATTTTTATCAAATTTGATACATTTTTTTAATATCTTTGACAGATATTTGGATTCGTTTACCATGCCCAACCCCCAAAATATTAATTTTCTTTTCAACACTAGATTTACGGTGTCGATTATATACCTATTTTTACAAAAGTGTGCCAATTTGATTCATACATGAAAATTGAAATTTTTGCAAAGATAACAGTTCCAAATCGAATTGAAAGTAAAGTTTGTTATAAAAAACATTTTTTACATATTAACTCTGTTTTTGAAACACATTTTCCACAAGCATTTCTATTACATTTAAAACAATAGTTTGAACATCTGTTTCTTTGCATGATTTTAAACTTGGCAATTCTTCCTCCTTCAGCACATGAAGTTTTTGTCATTGGAATAGAAGTTGTTCTCACTTCTTTTTCTATATTTACTTCTTAGCTCTCAGCCAATTGGAAAATAAAATCTTTTCGTGAAATATTTGCTTAAGTCGTCTATTCATACAAAATTTAAGCTTATAGCTGCTAAATCTAAAATGTTGTAGAAAAACTTGGAAAGCCATCTGCATGAACTTGCTTTTACGCTATATTTTTGGGCCATTTACTCAAGTACATCAACGCCATACTTGGTGCTATTATTATAGGTTATTGTTGCTGGGACAAGATTTTTGTTTTTTTGCTTTTGTAAAATTTTTATGTTTGTGGCTCAGTAGTAAGAACCTTTGGTATATGTGATACCCACCACCTAAAAAAGTGTTTAAATACTTTCATTTAATTTCATCATGCCCTTCCCAATGATGTTTGTTTAAATAGTTTTGGAGGGAAAATATATATACGTGTCAATACGTGATGCAAAAAGGAGGGAAATGGGACTGTATATAGTTGGTTATCATAGTATTTAGATAAAATAATATCGATTGCATATCTTTTACAATTAAATTAAAAAATTATCTTCGCGATCAAATTTTTCTGGCAAAATTGTAAATTATTATCACTCTACTGTACTGCTTACATGCGATGTACAAATCGAACTGAAGACAGAAGTGAGTATAATGTGGCAGGTAGTGATAACAAGTAATTGTTGTCCGCAGAAAACAAATGACGTTCGACTTCGAACATGTTTTAGGTCTGAATAGCATCAATACATTTCATGTTCTGCGATTAAGTTTTAACCATTCTATAAGTCAAATTGGCTCAAAACCGAAAAAAAAAGGTATACCACCACATTCGCCAATGCGAAATGAAAGGATCTGCGGGGAAATGAATGTATGTTTACAAATATTTTTTGTAGCAATAAAACGCACGTAATGTGTCCGCAAAAAGTAATAATAAAGTTTTAAATATGTACAATAATCAAATTTTCATATATATTAAGTAGGAGGCTCGATCCGAAAAACAAGTGTTAGTTTGCTTATTTCTTTCCCTTTGTTGGACAGTGATTCATGGTTGTTTCACTTAAGTTAGATTTGAAACTAATCTCTCACATTAGTTTCATAGTTTTATAAATGAAAAACCACGTTTAATAAAGAAAGTATTTTACTTTAACCAACACCCTTTCTTTTGCTTTTAGATCTTCAATTCTCTTTCTACCTCTATTTCAGGGGTTTCCACCTGATACTGTTCTACTTAGTTGCCTAAAAGACTTTCATTAATCCGCCTTTAAACAATCAAATACTTAGTCAATCTCTGGATCTTATCAATCCATCTAATTATCCTATTATTGTTAAAAAAAGGTTCTTTTTAATTTCCTCCAATGCTTTGTGGTCTGTCATAAGATAAAATCTCCTACCCCTCAGCTCATATTCAAATTTCAGATCAATGTCGATATCTCCCCCCCCCAGAAACACCAATGGCATTATTTCCATCCAGAAAAATAGAAAAACAAAAATTATTAAAAAGTTAGAGAGGTTTTATTAGTCAATTAAAAGGCTTCAATTCACCAACAAATTTAAATAATTCGTTTCCTATAAAGCGCTCTCTCCACAAAAATTCAGTTGAAAAAGATTTTAATTGGGGTTTGACGCCTTTCATGCTTAAATCTTGAGTTTTTGTTTGCACCAGTAGGACTCAATATGTAGTATAAAACCATTTTCTAAGTTTACAAAGTTTAACTGTTTTATGATCCAAAACCAAGGCTTTCTCGATCAGAATAAATTATTTCCAGGATGGAAAACTCTGTTTAATTATCTTTTATTTTTCTACACGATGTCCATTCAATTGGTTCATAGCAGCGAATACAAAACATACTTCTTCTTAACAATCCTTCAGATTAAAATAATCAATAGAAGAGAAGACATCTGTACCTATAAGAGATAATATTGTTGGAATTGAACATGGGGTTATTAAAAAATATATTTTTATAAAATAAATAAGAAACAACTATACACAGAGTTCTAATCCCGACAAATATATTTGACCTAAAAAAACTCAAAGTCGTTTTTGAGTGGGGAGGGGTGGTGGGGTCATAATAATTTTTTTTAAAAATAATCACTGCATTATTTTATTCTCCAATACGCTAATCATTTTTTTTCCTTTTTCTCCAAAATCCTACACCTTCTTTCTGCTGTGTTAACTTTTTCGACGCTCACTGTATCGGCGTCAATTTCCCTTCCTTATTTGTTTGTAATAAAAATCGCAGCTATTCCTAAATCACATGCATCCGTTCAAAGAATCCACTCTATTATATTCTAAATCTTTTTGTTCTCTCATATTTCTCAATTCTTATTTCACTTGTATAAAATCCTTTTCATATTCCCAGTCCGACTTCACTTTCTGTTCTTTTTCAATGCTTCTAAAAGATCTTCTTGTTAATACCGCATGTATTTATTTATCATTATGAGGGGGGGGGGTAAAAAGTTAAACATATAACACCGCATAATTTTTAATAAAATCCCTAAACCATCCAGTCAAGCCTAAAAACCTTCTCAAATCCTTACTACAACACTCTAATCTTTTATAAAACACGGCCTCATTACTGTTAACAACACCTACACAACACCCATCAAGTACACTTTTTCCTGTTTATCCTGAATTTTTAGGATTTTTTTTTATCATTACGTTTCAACCCTCTTTACCACTTCTTCGATCAATATATCATGCACTAAATTGTCTCCGGGATGGAGACATATATCATCCGGGTAAAACCTCGATCACCTAACCTGCCCCCTCAATAACGGCCGTTTTAAATATATTTATGGGATTCTTCAATTTATGTGGTAAAAACCCCTTCTTTAAGTCTATAAAAGTAAAATTTCTAAACCTTGAGTTTCTCCTATTACATCTCTAATAGTCAGTATTCTATAGGATCTGGTGGCATAATCGGCAGGTAGACGGCCAACATATAAATGCTTCATGAGGCTCATCCTCCCTGTATGCCCGAAAACTAGATTTCTCTTAAATAATTTATTAGCCATAATCGGTCTTGGGGTTAAGACCATTTTTTTTATTTATAATAAATTTTTAGTAAAAATTTATCATAATGTGGAATAGTTGTACCACAAGATCCTTCTCTACTAACTCATTTAAACCATTAAATTGCTTATAAACCTATCCTCTCTATTAGGGGTTTCCAACGCTCGTATTGGATTTCTCCAACCTGATCTTGATTTTCCTAATATCCTCTTCTTCTTTTCTCTTTCTTTTCTTCCACATCCAAATAGTCATCGCCTTTCGATTTTCAGTTTTGCGAATACTACGACCTTCTTACACTTTTTTCAGTCTCAAAATAACACGTTTAATCTGTCTTATACACACTTCTGCCCTTCTTTCCTTCTAGAAATCGGAAAATCTATTAACCAAGTCCTCTAGGATTTTGATACTGTTCTAACTCTTTTTTTTTTCGAAACCTTAAATCGTTTAACATACACCATTCGCTGAAAAACATCCTAAATTTTTATTATTTTTTTGATTATTACGATTCATTGACACTTTCTTCTCCAAATTAGATCTTCCTTGCAATATGACTCTTTCTACAACATACTAAACATTTTTCTCATCATCCCCTTTGAATTAAATGCCCCTGAAACTATTTTTTTCTAAAGGTTTCTTCGTTTTCTTCATGCCTCTCCCGTCTTATTTCCTCTAAATCGTCTTAACAAGATCTTTCCGTTCACCTTTTTATTCTTTTACCTTTCCCTTCCTTCCCTCTGCTGCAAAGCAAACCGTTTCTAACTCTCCGCTCTAACCTCTCGCCAGAAAACTAAACTTCTTTTCAACGAAATTTACCTCGATTTAAAAATCTTTAATTCTGTGCTTAACATCTTTTTAGCTGTTGGATTGCTAAACCCCCTAACCCTCTGTATCTTTTCCTGCATTAGACAACTTGCCTAAATCCTCTTAGTGTGGTATCCCTGATTACACATTGTTACGTCATTGGTTCTTTTTGTTCTTTCTATTTGTTTATACATATTATTTGTTTGTTTCATGGATTTCAGTTATGATAATCCATCAGTAAAGCGTAATTGGTCCTTCTTACAAAAACCAAAAGTATTTAAGCAAGAAAAAACATCTTAAATATAGAAATGAGTAACAACCTTCTCAAATCAATAAAAATATTTATCGTCAAAACTGTTTTAGTATTCTCGAGTCATTTCTATCAATGAATTTACTCCACGAGCTTTTCCTGAAGCGACCTTTTTGGCACCTTGACCTTGGGACTTCCCTTTTGTATCCCACTGATTCTTTGTGTTCACCATGTAAGTCATTTATTTAATAATTAAGGCTAAAATATCACATTTTATGATTTTTGAGCCCCGATTTTTATTAATAAATGACTTGTTGAAACATAAGAAGAAAATATCTTCTTTAAACATCTTGTGAAACAAATTTTTTTTCTGATTTTTTGTTTTCTTGTGTAATTTTCTTAAAATGCCATATTGTTGAATTATTTTTGTCGATACCTTCTCTTTATAAATCTTAAAATATTTCTAATTTTTTTATTTTTTATCCATGCAATGTGATGATAAAACACACAAAAAAAAATTTATTGACAATTTTTTTTTCAAAACTTTTTTTATACCTGTGAAGAGATAATAAACTTAATTTTTATTGACCAGATTGACGACTTGAGTCCAATTCACAGTGAGTTGGTAGTATAAAAGGGTTTGCTTGCAATCATCTGAAATAATGGAGCTGAACCATACCAGTAACGAATGATGCTCTTCCTCCCCGTGTCACTAACCACGCACGTTAATTACTGTCTACTGTGGATCTACACGTTCGGCATGATTAGAGCAAGGCTAGTGGTTTGGGTTTCCCGGATCAAAGCCTAGATGGGTATGATAAAAGGCTAAGTTTACACTTTTGATTTTTTCTATTCGCTGATAATCACCTTAAGCTTTTATCAAATCATAAGTATAAATATTGTTGGCTTAGTTAAATCATTGATGCATTCAAAGAGATTAAAAAAAATGCATTTGACCCAAAAAAACATCTTCCATACAACAATCCTAAAAGCCCAAAAAATACCTTTTAAGCTCAATACTCATATACAAATTAATTATCTATCGTATTACAATTTTCGGTAATTCTAATTGTTTTGGTAATAAAGTAAAAAAATAAGATTTGTCACATGCTTTTTTTTCAATAATATATTTGCAGAAAAAATATTTGAAGATCTTTTTCCTATGTTTTAAATTTAATACGTAGTTTTTACATCTTAATATACCTACCAATGTAAATTAACATTGAAATACTCATGATGATATAATAGATTTAACAGAAGATTTTTCTTTTTAATTAAAAAGATTGTCCTGTATCTTAAATACAATGTACAAAAAGATTTTTTTTAATAATAATTTTAATCTACTAAGCATCCTTCCCGCTTGTTTTCAACAATTTAAAACAATTATTTCAATTGCGTAATTCACTGATCGATGATGTGTCGCAATGAATAAGATATTCTAATGATACATATCCACAGAAATATGCAACTAGTTAACTAGGAAGGATTAAATTTCATCATCCATTATTTTATTTAGCATGGTCATGAATCACAAGCAGGGTAGGATTTTTTTTTAAAGACAGTTTTCAATGGTAAAGTCTTAAAGGCAGGCTTTAAAGCTAATTGATCGAATTTCCGAAACTTCTTGTAATTAATAGAGTCTAATAATTTTTTATTTAATGTAATGATTTTTACATTTCTAAATTATAAAAAGGTTATCTCTATTAGAGAAAAAAAAATACATAATGAGTTGATTTTTTCCTATGCCGGACAACAATTTTATAAGTAAAAATGACATTATTTTACATTTACTTAAGTAATTTTTTTTAAATTGGTCATTCCAATTATCTTCTAGTTACAGAAGTTGTTAAGAAAAGTAAGTGTAATTAAATTTCCTTACTAATGACCGTATACCGATACCGAGATTACACGTCAAAAAAGCTACCGGCAAGATAAAGTTTTTCTTTTATAACATACTTGTTGGCTTCAGTTGTATTATAGTAATTTTTGAATTTCCAAACAAGAGCTTTGAAAATTTGCCGTGTTTCTTTTTTCTTATGGTGAGTCATTGGCATAGTGTGTGTTTAAGCATCTTTTTTTGATTCCTTTTAATTTGAGAACTTAGATACTTTATCTATTTCATTACAATAAAGGATTTTAAAAAAAAATTTTACCCCTCTTTTGAAAAAATTCCAAAAATATCGTAAAGAAAGCTCTTACAAATACTTTGAGCTGTTACATGAAAACTAATAATTCTGGGTGGCTTTTTGCTGGTTGCAATCTTTTTTTGGACTTCCATTCAGTTTTTATTTTTTAAAACTACAAATCTACAGTGTCTTGAATGAATCTAGAACGAGTAAAATATATAACTTGTTTTTGGTGTAAATTGGGATCTGGCCAGTTTGGAGGAAGGATTCCACCAAACTTGTAATATTAAGGCTGTCCCTTTCTGCTTACTCTTATTAAAATAAAGATCTTTGGTAAACATTTTATTAATTTTTGATGGTTAGGAGTGATAGATTTATATAGTTTAGTTAAATTAAAATAAACAATCCAACATTGATTAATTAAAATATAAACATAAAAAAATAAACATATGTGGTATTTTACCACAGTTTTAATATCTTTTTTGTTTACATTTTATGCATACTAAGTGGTCTTTTGATCTGACATCTTTAATTTTGCAGAATTTTTTGAAAGAGTATAACTGAAGCTAAGAGATTTAGAAAACTCCTGAGAATAATCCGATAAAGATAAACTTGTTTTAGATAGAATAGTTTTGCTTTACTTTTGTAATCTCTTTCTTAATAAAAGCAATTTTATTATATTTTTTACAATCATCAATAGTTTTTAAGGTAGCTATATTTGTTTAAGCACATATGATTTATCTATGAAGACAATTATAATTATGATTTAATCGCAAAACCAAACTGTTTTGAAGTGTGATAATCTTTTAATCTGTGATATTTTTTAGAACAGTAAAAGTATGATTATAACTGAATCATTCATTACAGAGGTTACTCTTAAATTTGTACTAAAGAACATAAACTAAGTATTGTTCTTAACTCAAAAGAAAAAAGTTCCAAACAAAATTATTTCGTTGTTTTTTACAATAATCGCAAGATAATTAACCACATCACATAAATACATGTCAATAGATATAATCACTGTAATCATGATATAATTTAAAGTTAAAATCTGATATAAAACAAAATGGATAATTGGTTCAGATTGTTTTCACGCTATTTAAGCAATCTTGAGCTTACTGTATGTTCTTTGCGATAAGAGTTGCTTATTCTTTGAAGTGGGTATATACACTTTTACATGATAATCTTCATCTCGTTACACTGACAATGGATCAAAGGTAAGATTAATGGAAATTAACAACATGAGAGGAAATAGAGACTTTGATATTTTTAACATCAACGGAGAGACTACAAGAATAGTTCAAGGTACAAAGATGCTTTGGGAGGGTGACTCTCACAACAAAACGTTGTAACGTGCTCAAATCAGACAGAAAAATTTATGTTTAATATCAAAAAAATTGAAAATGTTAACAATCTGCAAATCTGATAACAATTTATGTCTGACAAAATCAGGTTTTGATGGTTGTCGTAAATGGGTATCATGTTACTCTTGAACCATGCAATAATAATTATCATCAAAATTTATCGTTCTACCAGCTTCTCATGATAACTTTGGACTCGAGTCAGAAAACTATGACTATCTTACATATGGATCTAACTTGTCCCCCTTCGAACCTGATAATTTATTTAAAAGAAACTCCAACTACCTTCCTTTGAATGATGATGATATCTTTCATGGAAGATCTGCAAATTTACTACACAGCGGAACTTATGGTCTATAATGAACATAAAAACATTTCTTTCTATTAAAAATTTTTTAATTTTTTTAAATACTGCTAATCTGTGTTCTCAACCAGTTATTTTTTTAAGAATTACAAATAATTAAAATCCACATCTAAGACTTTAAAAAAGATATACTTTATTTATTTTCAGTCCAAACTACAGAAGTCTGTGTAAAAATTATACCTTTAACACCACACATGGTTGTATTGGTAGTTGTTAAGTAAGTGTTCTGACATTGTATCAAGATTAATGAAAATATAAAACATCATTTAAATTTTTTATTTATCCAAGTAGGATTATAATCAAACTTAATTTGGCATAATAAAGTACTTTTATATATATTTCGGCGAAACTATATTAAAACTCCACCCCACCCTCCCTCTTGCACACTAAAAAAATAAAATTTAATCTATAAATAAAACAAGAGAGTCAAAATCGTTTTTAATTCAGTATTTAGAACTGTTATTCCTTTCGGCATGCACCCAACATCTAAGAACGTCTCAATAACATTCTTGTTTAAAAACTATATTTAACACTTTTATTTACCATTCCGTACCCCTCTTTTTAAAATAAAATATAGTATTTATTATAAAGTTTACGTAGGTTAAATAAATAATAAAATTAATCGTGTTATGCAAAAGGCATTACAAGAACTTTTATAATAGTGTTTAAACCTGTGGTATTAACCACATTTCCTTATTTAAAAATTATTTTTAAATTAAAAACAATTTCCTCCCTCCCCCAATCAAAAATTAATAAAATGACATCTATTACAAATTATTACTAATAAGACGGAGAGTGGTAAAACAGTCGGCGGAAGTATCATTGTGGACTTTTTTTAGAATGACCGCATTCTATATCGATACGCCAAAAACCCTTCTGAATATTTATCAGGATTAAAATTGTGTATATTTCTCCTATTCTTAAAAACTCTCTTAAAATTAATGTGTTCTATCATTGTTTACTCCTTATTTTCACCTGTAGTCCTGTTTTATGTGAGAATACATGTTCTCAATCTGCTTAGTCTTTTTGTTTTCTAAAGCGATAAAAATCCGAAGCTAGAATTGCCTACCATATGTACAGATACAAACTTACTAACAGATATGGATATACGAACAATCCATAGAGATTATCACAGAGCCAGGATGCATATTTCTTTTAGCTTCTAAGTATTTTAGATTTTTGATTGGGTTCTGATTCAAAAACTTTCAAAATCCCTCAATCACCATCAACAATCCATTGTAAATTAGGAAGGTTGTCCAATTTATTAATGACTTACTATTACTAAATCATTGCAAATGGCTGTCTAATTTTTATAAATTCTGACATCATCTCCTCCTATCTTGGCAGTTTTTTTGAAACCACTTCCTATCGCTTCCATTATAACTCTTTTATTTTGATGTCGATGGCTTAAATATTCCACTAATTTTTACTGTTTATATTTTAAAAAGGCAAACATTTCCAACTTTGTTCGAAGTTTATTAAAGTTTATCGAATCTTGGTACTAGTTTTTAACACTAGATATACCAACTTTTTTGCATACCTATTTTAACCATACTATTCAAAATGACCGGTCTAGAACGAAAACCTGCATTTTTATGCCTTGTAGTGTTTGTTCACTCTTAAATTATGAAAAAAATAAGTGTAACTGTAGGAATGTAAATATTCATTCTGTCGATATGGGTCTTTTATATATCTGACAGATGAATATTTTATAAATAACTTTTTAAATAAACCCTTATGTTCAGTTCCAACAGTAACAATGGAAATTAAATTTGATTGATGGATTTTTAGATCTTTCACTAACAAAATACTCTGACGTCCACAGTTGTTAGCAAAATTTCTACATATAGTTCTAAAAAAAACACAAGCTGAAAGACCGTCAATATGAATCCCTTAATTTTTCATTGAAAGACGAAACGTAATCTAAAACAACTTAAAAAAATTGTTTAATAGCTTTCTGTGTTTTTTTGCTATCATTTGGCTGTATTTTAAGAAAAGTTTTATTTAATAATTAATCATCATCATCGTCTCATATTAATAAAAGGATGTCACATTTAATTTTACAAAACCCCTCTTTTCACGAAAAATCACAAAAATTCAGTCTAATTATAACTCAGACGGTTTTTTAAAGGTTGAAAATTTTTAAATTTATTTTTGTGTTATGAGCATTTTTATGTGTACTTATATAGATTTCATCCACTATGTAATTTCAGATTTATGTTTTTGTTTTGTTAAAAAAGAAGTATCCAGGAAGTCAAAAGATAGATCATCTTAGAAAAAAGACAAATAATATACAACGTCCCGTTTTAAACAGGATAGATTTGCTAGTATTTCTTTAAAAAAACGCAACATTTTATTTAATACTTTGTATGCAGTCCCTTAGATCTGTCAACAGCTATTCCTCCTCTTTAAAGCTAAAGAAAGCTTTTTTCGCACAATTCGGGAGGAATTGATTCCATTCTTCAAGTATTTTTGCTTTAAGTTCAACCAAATTTTTTGTAGGTCTTTTGGCTATTTTTTCCTTAACTATGCTCAGAGATCTCTATAGAGTTCAAATCTGGAGATTGAGCTGGCCATCTCCACACATTAATGTTTTTTCATCAAAAAACTTTTTACTAGACAATTGTATGCTTTGGCTTCGTTATTATGTTGGAAAATAAAATCCGAAGACCCATTTATTAGCTAAAAAGCGAGATTTTATGCTAAAATGCTACAATATCTACTCGCATCCATCTTTCTATCAATAAATACTAGTTACAACTCCTTGTTAAGATAAACAGCTCCACACACCAGAACTTCCCCCCCCCCTCCGTATTTGATTTCGAATTAAGTTTGATGAAACCAAGGCTTTACCTGGTTAACAGCGCCACATAGTACCTTTCCATCAGAGTATAACAGATTAAATTTAGACTCATCGCTAAAGATTATCTCTTTGCTTTCCTCTTCCTCGAACTCATAATCCAATCCTGAGATATTTGATACCTTGGCTATGATATGCTTATACTTGAGAATCGTCTTTTTTTACCAAAGAAAAGTCGAATAGGTTCATGTCATTCCAGATTTATTTACGCTTGTCTAACTTTTGCTATTTTTCGCTTTAAAACAACTTCTCTTCGATTAGTTTTTCATCTTTCTCAATGAATTTTTTTCATTTTTTGATAACAAAACACTAGAATACTGATGTATAAGCTTTTAAGATCACCTATTACCTCCTTTATGAGCAAAAGTATGAACCTTTGTGTCTCTAGAAATCGTCTATTTATTTACAAACTAAAGATTTAAACGATTTTAGAAAATTTTACTTTTTCCTTACAGAGAACTACAATCTGAGCTCTTTCATTTTTGCATAATTGTTTACTCTCATGTAGGGGGTTTTTCAAAAAAGAATTAATCCAATTTAACGTCTTTTTGAAGGGAATTTTAAGCGTTGCCTTTTTTACAAAAAATTAATTAAGTGTCCAAATTTTAAATTTAATGCTGACAAATGATGCCAAGAAGATCAACAAGCTTACTAAAAATACTTTTTTTTCTTCTTTTTAAGCTCAAAATCTTAGCTTTTTGACGATTAAAATATAGATTATGATTACTTTTTGAGAGTTGCATTTTTTATCTACAAACTGTAGTTTAAATTATATAGTTGATACAAATTTTTTTTTTATGTTTTGGTAAAAATATCGGAGAAATCATTTTTTATTTAAAAACTCTATCATTTTTTCATATTGAAAATAAATTATTTTGAGTCTTTTCCTAAAATTAAATTTAATTTATATGAGCTCTTCTTACAACCGGCTGGTGGACGGCCTTTAGGCAAGATGTTTAAATTTTACTAAGATCACTGAACAGGATAGAATTAGAATTTCGTGGTATCTCCTTTGCATTTAAAAAATAATATTTAAAATTTTATACTTTTTTAGCCGATCCAAGAAAACAATAATTTATTATTGAAAAGAATAATTTTTAGAAGTTCATTAAAGATTTCTTTGCATGCCAATTTAAATTAAGTTTATATTTGATCAAGAACTTTAAAAAAATCAGAAAGCTTTTTTGAAATAAAAGAAGTTTAAGTAAGAAGAGAATATCTGATTCGAACTAAAAAAGTAATCTAAATTTTCAATATAAATAAAGATAATAAAGATATCGAAAATTATAATAAAATTTAATTATTTGAAAAAATGCACCATCAAGTGCTTAGATTCAGCTCTGCTGTAGCTCTAAAACCTTTAAAATTAGAATATTATAAAACCTTATCATAATAATACATTCGAATGCTTTAAAAAATAAGATCTTTTTCAAGTGATAAATTTGGAGGGTGTATTTATTACTTTATAATATTTTAGATTTTACTTGGGTTCAGTAATTATGTTCTGACATACCTAAAGTCAAACTATATTGATTTATCGCAGAACTTGACTATCAAAATCTGAGGAGGTAAGGAAAATGTCTTAAAGACTTAGTTAAGACTAAACGTAATGGAACAGGAGAATTAGGATCGATGGGTTCTTGGAACTATGAGAAAGAGAAATAACTTGTAGATTAAAATTCTATTAAAAATTAAAATGGCAGTATGTGGTTTTATATTTCTGTTTTCTTTTTAATTAAATTTCAGACAGAAATTAATAAAAAAATATGATAATTTTGCAATTTCAGCTTAATTAAAGATTAAAGTCTATCTTTTAATTTTAATCACAGCTGTCATAAAATCTCAAAATATATGACGTCTAATAAATTTTTTATTTATTAATTAAAAGATTCTATGTAATAAAAATTTCTTTTATTGTGCTATGTAAAAAAAATCTTTTGTTGAATCTCCTTGGTGGACTGTTTCTTCGTAGTGCTTAAGAGCTCAGAAATTTCTTTTAAATAAACTCTTATTAAGAAGTCATTACCCAATTTGTAAGCTTCACTTTCTGATACACTATGAATAGTCTTTTTTTAACATATTACGATTCTTTAAAATACAATGAAAGTCGTATCGAACGTTTTTATAAACTTGCAGAGAATTAAATTACACAAGGGGTAATTTCTATATTTTTCTAACTGATTTCAGCATTAATTCCTACATAATAAAGTTCACAATGTACACACTCTAATATTTCACTGTGAAAGACTCCTGGTACGTTATTTCGGCAAGGCGACAAGTTGTTTAATAATTTTGCATTCAAAATTTTTAATCTCCGAAAACGCAGAAACATATAGTGATCGTTTCCTCTTTTTATAAGCTTAGTCCTCCTATATATAAATTATTTAAATCTAATACTTTTACTTTCTAATAATTCTAGGAGTTTTTCAGTTAAACCTAACTGTGGCTTTGTTCTACTTTCCTTAAAGTCTTCCTAAACTTTCTTTATAGTTATTGGAGTAATTACTAACTCTATTTTAACCTGGTAGCAAGATTTATTCTTTTCACAAAAAGTTCTTTCTACAAGGAATTTTGGATTCTAAAAACATAGACGTCAGAATTTTAATGAAAACGAACATTCCAATAAAAAGTTATTGCTTTTATGATATTTTAAATAAATCAAGGATTTTAATTTGTCAATTAAAGGACATTTAATAATCATGTGAAATATCAGATCAGTTCAAAACCAGACATCAAAAAAGGGTTAAATTTTAAATTAAGAAATGACGTAAAACTACAGTTGCTAATGAAAAATGACATTTTTAAAATGTGTCAAGCAATCAATGAATTAAAATGATTTAATTAAAAGTTAAATAAACTTTAAAAATTTTTTTTTGAACACATAAACAAATTTTTATGGTATTTGAAGGAAAATTGATAGTGAGAACATATCCGTTGAAAAATGATACTTTTTCATTCAACTGTTTTATTTAAATAAATAATATAAAGTAAGAAAACTAACTTTTTGATGTATAAATCTTTAATTATACCAAAAGAAATATTTTAAAGAATGAGCTCAGCTCCATGGATAGTACAGATCATGACTTTCAAAGACGGACTTCCATTTATTATTAATAGATGAAAAAATTAATCCTCGAGCCTTGTGATACAGCGGTTCAAATTTGCTTGACAAAGTCAACACTTCACCTTTGATGCTCTTGGGTAGGCCTTGTGCTTGTATTCACTTTAATTTTTTCGCTTACAGGCGAATAACTGTCTTGAAGTATGTTAAAATGAGCTCTTATTATAACTTTAAGATTTTTTTGTTGGGAATAATTTTGAGGTTTTGCTTTCTTTTTTGTAAGTATTTTCTTTCGTGGTCTTTCCTTTCACATCCTTTTTAGGGCAACATGGGCCTGTTTTCAATCCTGCCTGGCCTTCTACAAGAGATAAGAATTAAGTAAAATCTGGGCTTATTATAAAATAGTAATGGTAAAACACTATCCTCAACGTAAATATAGATATGAATTCAATAACTTCAAACAATCTTTAAGAAATAAATTATTAAGATCTTACTATTTCTACCAGAGATAGCCTTAAATCTTGAGGTCAAAAATTGGTTTCTTCGTTCATTAAAGTTTTAAAAATACTTTTTTAGTTTTCAAGTTGTACAAATAGAAATTTTTACTAACATAATTTTTAGAGACGTAAAAAAAAATCTAATTTAAAAGAATTTTTAGCATCAATAAAATTCATGTTTCACGCTCTTTATACCCTTCTTTTCTCTTTCTTTCTTTCGTTTCCTCTTCAAAATTGAATATTCCTCATAAACAATTTGTGAAGTTTAATTGATATCTCTCTAGTGGTTTGTCTTAAAGAAAGGTATGCCTTAAAAACAAAATCTTCACCAACAAATCAATTTTCTTCTAAATTTTTTCGAAATCAATCTCTTGTATTTAGAACTCGAATCTATCTTTACATTAGGTTAGTTTTTAATATGAGACGGTATTACATTTTTTACTGTAATTTTACAGCTTCTAATTTATTTAGAGGGTTATCTTCTCAAATATGAGCATGTTAACATATTTCGTAAATTTTAGAAAAATATTTTTTAAATCTCCATAAATGTGGTCTCGACATTTTCTACGATTATTTAGATTTTATAAGATCTAGATCATGATTTTTATACAATAATTATAATCTCTTACATATACGATAAGCAATTATTGTCACTCTACTCATCCTAATATCTTTGAAAGGTGTTTAATAAGCACTCGGATATCTTTTAATTCTCATAAGTATTTATTGATATATCAAGATCACATAGCTTGATCGTAAGAAAAATTAATTGCTTCAGATAAACTAAAAAATAGAGCACATGAGGATATCATTGGAAGTTTACCATATAAGGCAATAGTAACTGACAAACACTTCTATTATGAACAACTATAATACTTTCAACTCCTTTATATGTTGTACTTAAGAAAGAGATTTTGAGCAATTTTCCAAGTAATGTCAAATTAAATTTTTATATTTAGAAGTAGACAATCATTCTCCTTTAATAATGTTGGGTTTGAAAGGTTCAATACCTTTTCTTTCCTTCAAAAAATCACAATCTCAAGGAAGAATTACATTAAATTTTGAATTCACAAGAGATGATTTGGACTTTTTAAGATAATTTAATCTTATAAATTTTAAAGTCATCTATTCTACCTAAACAATTGTATTAGGAACATTCTAATGGTACATTTATTATTTCTAGGAATTATAGTATCATGCTAAAATTAATACTTAAAATTTCATATCCCATATTTTCATTCCAAGATACACAATAGCTCAACCCTATTTCAAGACAGATACTATCACCCCTCATTATAGTTCAGACCTTTTATAGAGTGGTATACAATTTTTGACAGAAAATTATTTTTAATTTATTTTTTTTTTTTTTCATTTCGAATCTATTTTGTACTAGAAACTCGATCTAGAAGTTTGATGGAATGATTTTAAGAAAAAATCTTCTTAACTAATTTTACAACTCCTTTATGGCTAAAATACTTGAGATCCCTCTTAGCTTTGTACATACTATCAAAAACACTATCGCAATCCCTTTAAGCTTCAAAAATGACATCAATCCCCACATTTAATACTAATTTTCATAAGTTACAATAAACGGTATTTTAATTTTCGTGTGTGTTTGCAATCCTAATTAATTAGTATTTAGACGTCTCAAGGAATCAACTAGGTGCGTTACAACATCCCGGGATT
>JAGSMW010000103.1:0-44922 GCA_029286795.1 Byasa hedistus | reverse complement strand
AATAAACATAGTTTGAAAAATCCCCTTCGGTTCGAGAGCAGAGAAAGGTAACGTTATTAATAGAGGAAGTTCTCTTCAGAAACAAATTAAAACAAGACTGTCTAAGCTCTTTTTTTACCCGATCTATTAATATTCTAGTCTATCCGCCTTGTCCAAAATGTAAGACTTTGTACAAAGGTACTTTTTAAAAACAATCGCGTATTGAATGCATAACTTTTATAGAGTAATCACAATACAATCATCCATTCTCTTATTTTTTCATAATCTTTTTTGAAAGCACGAAAATTTTCCTTAAGACATCAAGAATTCTTCTTTTTTTATAACAGGTATTAAGGTTTTGTCAAAAAATGATCATCCTGCTCACGCCAGCCCGCGAGGCTGGCCCGCCGGCATCGGCCTGGACAGCTTCGATGGCAGCGCCCGCCCACGGCCCCATGCATATCTGCAGGGCGCCATGCCGTGCTTCCGCGACACGTGCCTTGGGCACGGTGGACTCGGGAACCATTTCGTGGAACGGAGGTGGTAGACGAGGGTTGCTGGACCGCACGCGGCTACCAGCGCCGGACCTGCGCGCGGGCGATCGTGGGTGGTGATGATCCACAGCGGCTCGCGCGACCTGGGCTTTTAGGGGCCAGGCCTGGATGGAAAGCGACCGGGCCGAAGGGCCGCAAGGCGTGAAGCACCCGGCAAGCGGCCTGTACGGCTGGTCGGGTACGATGGCAGGCGAGTAGTACTGCAGGCACATGGGCGTGGCCGGCGCGCAATGCCTGGGCCCAAACGCCGCGTGGTGTGGCCGAGCTGGGTGCGCAAGAGGGACCTGAGAGCAGATGTGGGCGAAGCGGATTCGGCCTGGTGGTCGATGTGCCGCACAACGTGGGTCCTGCAGCAGAAAGGCGGCATGAACATCCACCGCAAGGGCGCACACGGCAAGAGGCGACTTCGCGTGATCCCGGGGGTCAGGGGCGAGCCTCCTACCTGGTCACGGGCCTGGGCGCGGCCGACGGCTTGTCCTGAAGCCATGGCGCGGGGCGGCGCATGCGCCGCAAGGCCGTGCGCGCACTGCGGCCCCGAGGCACAGCAGGCCGTGCGGCGGCGAACGGGTGGACAATGCGTGCGCGCGCGAGGAGCGCCGCATGAGAGGAGGGCCCGAAGCCTACAAGCATGGCCGGTCATGTCGAGTCGCAGGGGAGGCGCCGGCCTGCGGATCCATGCCGCCGTGAAGATCAGGACCTGGGATCACCTTCCAAGGCCTGAGCACGGCAGGAGCCTCACTGCAGCCGCAAGCCGTCCGCCGCACGGTCCTGGGCCAGCTTGCGGTAAGCGTTCTGGCGGCTGATGCCCAGCATGCGCGAGGCCTGCGGGTTGACAGCCCGGCAGTTCTCCAACGCCTGACGCACGGCCCGAGCCGCGAGAGTCATCAGGCATCTGCGGCGCCAGCGTCGCGCCGGGGCGGGGGCCGCTTCGGGCGGTCTGCACCAGATCGGCCTGCGAAGTCGTCGGGGCAGGTGCTGCCACTGCAGGCAGTCTCATGGGGATCGAGCATGGCGCAGGCTTGTTCTCAGCACGCTGGCGTCACGGGCAGATATTGCCGGGCCAGCCATGGCCGGCAGCTGCGACAGCAGGGCCAGGTGCCATGCGCAGCGGGCGCGCGGGTTCGATGTCGGCCAGAATGCGACGCGGCCAGCGCTCTCGAAGTCGCGCGCTCGCGCACGGCGGCAGCTCCAAGGCCAGGCCGTTGATGCGGTCGTTAGTAGGGTGGTAGACAGGTCGGCACGAAAACGTCCTGGTCCAGCATCCTCGCGCAGCCTGCGGTTGGAGGCGACTACCAGCGCGAAATCGACCGCAACGGGGTGCAACGCCCAGCGGCCCCACTGCGCTCCTGCAGCACGCCCGCAGCAGCCGGGTCTGACAGCGACAGCGGCATGTCGCCGATCTCGTCCAGGAACAGCGTGCCGCGTGCGCCTGGACCAGCAGGCCCGCTTGTCCGTCGACGCCCCGCCCGGAAGGCGCCCTGGCGGGGGAGCCGAACAGCTCGGCTCAGATCAGCGACTCGGGCAGGGCCGCCGCAGTTGATGGCCACGAAGGGCCGTAGCGGCGCGGCCCGCTGCGTGCCGGCCGCGCGTGCAAACCATCATTGCCCACGAAGGACTAGCCCTGGAATGAGCAGCGCAATCGGCTTGACCCAGCACGCGCCGGGCCTTGTCGCCGCGTGCGCCAGCGCGCATCGCCGTGTCCAGCCGCGCCAGCGCACCACATCGCGAGGCCCGGCCTGTGTGCGGCGCTGTTTGCTGTGCTGTGGCTCTGCAACCAGCTCAGACCGAGGACCGGACCGTGCGCCGTTCGGCACCAGACTGGCCGAACAGCGACCGTGCGCTCCTGCCGCCGCAGCGGACTGGGCCGCATCGGGCTGGCGGTGCTGAGTGGACAGCAGGATCCTCCAGTCCGGCGTCCAGCACCTGCTCCAGCGACACGCTTGCCAGCGCGCCCGCGACAGCGCCGCAGGGCCCAGCGCGGCGCGGGTGGCGCCACACCATCGTTCCGCGAGAGATCAGAGCATGCCTTCGGCCACCGTGACAATGCCTTCGGGCCGACGAGGCAGGTTGCCAGGCGGATGTGGCGCTGGCCGTAGCAGGCCATGAGGCGTTTTGCTATCATGCGAGGCCCGCGTGGCCGACAAGGCCAGAGTGTGCGGGCTGCCACCGGCCATGTTCGATGGAGATGTCCAGGATGCCAGCAGCTGGCCCGTACCAGACAGGTTGGATGGGCGCGGCAGCGCAGGTGAGACAGCGCAGGTGAGAAAGCCGTTGCGCAACTCCAGGAAATGCTCGCCGCCCTGGATTTCGATGGAGTCCATCTCGGCCAGTGCCGTGCCGATGGCATTGGTGCCGCGCTGCGCCTCATGCCATGGACGCAACCGCTGGCCAGGGCCACGCGCGCTCGGGCGGCCTTGCCCAGAAAGAAGGGTTCGCCGCAGGTATCCCACCAGGGTGCCGCAGGGGCCGGCCACTCCACACCACGCTCTGCTGCCGCTCACCTTGCTCGGACAGGTATTCCTGACGGGCCGTGAATGCGCCAGCAGCGCATGGTGGCGGCCTGCGGCATCACGCCCGCTCGTGCTGCTCCCCCCCAGGTTGTCGGCGGCGCCCAGCCGTCCTGTGGGACGCAGTCCCTGCTCGATGCAGCGCTGCCACGAGCGCGCCAGGCGCTCGTCCACCAGGCCGCTTGGGGCAACAGGCCTGACTCGCGTCCATCAGGCTGTGACGGGCCTGGCGCAGGCCACAAGGGAGGCTCTCGATTGCATCTGTTCCTGCTCGGGCGTCCCATTGCGCCGCGTTGCATACCGTATGCGGGCTGCGGGCACCGTGGCAAGCCAAGTGGCAGGCCTGCGCCCGTGTTCCATTTCTGGACGTTGTCCTGTTGTTTGCGCCCGTCACGGCACAGGGGCGAACGCGCACGGTAATACCCGCAGGAAGCCAGGGGGGGGTGGGGGGGGGGGTGCGTCCCGCGTGCCTTTGCGGGCACCTCCCTGCGGCTGCAGGCTGGCACGGCTTTGAATCATGTCTGCCGTCCGGCCATGGCGGATATCCCGATCCACACCCGATCACAACAGACCCATAAGCATCCTCAGGAGACAAGGGCCCCCAGCATGACGCGTCTACGCAGCACCCGGCGCCGCTGGCGCCAAGATCGCCTACAAGGCCCGCTACGACAACTTCATCGGCGGCAGGTTCGTACCTCCGGTCAGGAGCAGTACTTTGACTGGTCACCCCATCAGCGGAAGGTCTCCAAACACCCTCGCCGCGCGCCTCCCACGGCCGAGACATCGAACTGGCGCTGGCGGCCGCCCATAGCCGCCACGACGCCTGGGGCCGCACCAGCGCGGCCAGAGCGCGCGAATGTCTGCTGAGATCGCCGCCGCAATCGAGGCAACCTGGATCTGCTCGCCGATAATGCCAACCGTGGACAACGGCAAGGCCATCCCGGAGACGCTGAATGCGACATCCCGGCTGACCGTGACCATTTCCGCTATTTTCGGGCTGCGTGCCGCGCCCAGTAAGGCGCGCTCAGCCATATCGACGAGACCAACGGTGCCTATCAAATCCAGGAGAGCCTCTGGCGTGGTGGGCCAGATCATTCCCTGGAACTTCCCCTCCTCATGGCGGCCTGGAAGCTTGGCGGGGCCCGGCGCTGGTGCGGCAACTGCGTGGTGCTCAAGCAGCCGGCTCGAGTCCACGCCCATCACATCCTGATCTGGCCTAGCTCATTGGCCGACCTGCTACCCTCTTCCCGGCTTGCTCAACAGGTATCGTGCCACGGCTCGGCCTCTATGCCGGCATGCCGCTGGCCACCAGCAAGCGCATCGCCAAGATCGCCTTCACGGGCTCCACCTCCACGGGCCGCGTGATCGCCCAGGCCGCGGCCAACACCTGATCCCGGCCACGCTGGAGCTGGGCGGCAAGTCGCCCCAACTGCTTCTTCTCGACGTGATGGACAAGGACGATGCCTTCCTCGACAAGGCCGTCGAAGTGCTGGTGCTGTCGCCTTCACCAGCGAGGTAACCTGCCCTGCCCATCCGCGCGCTGATCACGAGCATTACGACCGCTTCAATGGAGCGCGTGCTTTCCAGCGCTTGGCCGGCCATCTCCGGCATCCAACACCCTCTGGACCCGACAAGCATGATGGGCGCGCAGGCGTCCAAGGAGCAAGCTCACCACTATTCCTGTTCGTACCTGGAACCTGGGCAAGCAGGAGGCGCCGAGGTGCTGGCGCGGCGCGCCAGGCCCATCTGGGCGGCGATCTGGAAGGCGGCTACTACGGTGCAGCCCACGCTGTTCAAGGGCCACAACAAGATGCGCATCTTCCAGAGGAAATCTTCGGCCCCCGTGCTGGCCGTGACCACCTTCAAGGACGAAGCCGAGGCCCTTGGCCATTGCCAACGGACACGCTCTACGGCCTGGGCGCGGCGTGTGGAGCCGCAACGGCAACGTGGCCGACCGCATGGCCCGCGCCATCATGCCGGCGGTGTGGACCACCTGTTACCACGCCTACAACCCCGCGCACGCCGGCCTCACGGCGGCTAACAAGGAATCGGGCATCGCCGCGAAACCACAAGATGATGCTGGACCACTACCAGCAGACCAAGAACCTGCTGGTCAGCTACAGGAGAGAACAAGCGGGGCTTCTTCTGAAGTTCTTCCCAGTGAATGCGGCCGGGCGGCGGCACAGCGAGGCCGGCCGCCAGGAAAGGGACCAACCCATGGTGACAAAGTGATTGCCACCGACGCCGCGCGCTGGCGCTGATCGCCGGACCTGCAGGCGCGCACGGGCCGGTGTTCTTCCACCAGTACGGCGGTGCTGCGACAACAGCGCCGCCAATGCTACCTGCCCGGCGATGATGGACGATAGGCGCCCAGGACGTGCTGCTGGGGCCAGGTGGGCGGCGCGCCCTTCTACATCGGCAAGTCGCAGTACGGAATACTGAAGCACACCAGCTATCCTCGATGTGATCGAGGGCCAGGGCGGACCTTCCGCTGGAGGGACAGCACGGGCAAGGCCTTCCACACACGCTCCAGGCTGTTCACGGACACGAGGAAACGACGGATCCTGGCCAGCGAGGGCACGGCCCCTGACAGGGGCCGCCGAGGAGGGCTACTTTCCGGTCAGCGCTTTGACCGGCGGCCTCGGTCTGGCGCACATGCTAGTACGGGTCCGAGCCCATGTGCACGAAGAGGCCTTGCCGTCCTGCCCGATTCACGTTAGGAGATGCGGTTCGGCGCGTGGGGTTCGGCGGCGGCCGAGGCGTAGTAGGCGCGGATGGTCTGCGCCGGAGGGTCCGAGCCACGGCGAACTGGTTCGCGGCAGGCCTCGGTGGAAAAGCGCTTGAGCGTACGATGTCCGTTCATGGACATGCCACCACCGTGGCGCCCATGGCGCGAAAACGCGGCGTGGCTCGGCAAAGGCGGGGGCTTCCATGGTGCAGCCCTGGGTGAAGGGCCTCTTGGGGCAGAAATTACAGGCACACCGGCCCCTTTTGAGCGTGGCGGCCCATGTCGGAAATCGAAGGCCTTCCCGACACCGCGGCCGGGCGTGGTGATGAAGCGCCGGCGCGCTGTCGCCCAACTTGAGCGCGGACCTGGGCGGCCAGGCGGCGGACAGCGCAGCGCCGCAGCAGGGGAGCGCGCTACGCGCGCGCAGCGGTGGCCCAGGGATGCGATGTGGGTGGGATTGGAATCGCCCGCAGCGGATCGATATCGGACTGCATGGCCTCCTGAGCTGGACGGGATGCCCCATTGTGGCCAATCGGCCAAAGCCCTGGGAGCGTGTGACCGGATCAGCGCCCGTGCTTCGCGGGCTGATCCGAACGATCTCGAGTAACATGCGGGCAGGAAGACCAGCGTCAGCACCGTGCCGGCGAAGCGTGCGCCGATCAGCGTATTAGGCCAGCGTCCCCAGAACACCGATTGGGTAAGCGGGATGAAGGCCAGATCGCCCGCCAGCGCGGTCAGGATCACGGGCCGGGCGCGCGGGACGGTGGCCTCCAACACCAGCCTGAACGGCGCAAGCCCCCCTCCTGCTAGTTGTGCGGGATCTGCCGATCAGGGGAATCGCGTGTTTGCGAATCAGGATGCACCGACCAGCGCGATCAGCCCACAAGTGCATTGATGCCGAATGGCTGCGTGAAAGACGAGAGCGTCGGGACACCACGCCGATCAATCCCAGGGGGCTTGGCAGGAAACACCATGACCATTGCCGATATCGGACCGCACTGCAAGATGATATGACAGAGTCGATGGCGATCATGATCGGGAACAGGCGGCAGAATGGCCGTCATGGCCTTGCCGGATCCCTCGAATGGAGCCGGCCTCGCGATGCGGTTACGGTAGCCCGCAGGCGGCAAGCCTTCATGAGGGCTCCAGCTGCCGGGTGATGGCCGCAGAGACATCGGCGGCTCGCAGGCTGTCATCGATGTCTCCGCGGACGTGATTGATGGTGGGCATGCGGTCGCGGCGGCGCATGACGGGATCCTCCATCTGCACGGTGACCTCGCCCAGTTGGCGACAGCGGTTATGCGCTGGCCAGTGGAGTTGGTGAGCGTGAGTCGCCGACCCTTGGCCACATCGTGGCGGGTTTGCGCCCGCAGAACGCGCCATAACCTGCAAGGTGCGGATGTCTCGCGCAAGTGAGTCACGGGAAAGCAGATGAGAAGGAATCAGATGATGCGAGAATGCAAGGAGTCAGGCCCATGCCTGAAGCCGTTCCTCGGTCAGGGTGAAGGCGAATGACGGAGGGTTGCGCACGCCCCAGTCGAGCTCACAGGTCCGCATCATGAGGCTGTCATGAAGCACCTGGTGCACCCTGACAGGGCAATGTCGCGAAGCCGCTTGCGGGTCGGGGACGCGAGACGCGATTAGCCACGGGGAACGGGAGTAGAAGTACGGCCCGAAACGATCTGCGATGCGCGCACCTGCGCCTCGGAGCCAGTCCCTGGGCGATGGGGCCTCGCGCAGCCGCAGCTTGCGCGCGTCGCGCTGCGCCTGGTTGGCGGTGAGCACGACTATCTTGGCGAAACGACGGGTGAGGGCAGCTCAGGGGAGATGGCCGAGAAAAAAGGCGCGGTGCGCTCCTGGCCGTATAGCGGTTCACGATCTCCGATTCGGGCTGCTGCAGAGCCAGGCTTCCCCACCGTGCGGCGGGTGGTCTCGCTCGTCTGGCCGATGGAGGTGCCGTAGTGCATCTGCACTCGGACCATAACCTCGGGCCGGTCGGAGATGGGGACGAAATGCTTCTCACGATGGACATGCCAGCACGGAAGCCACCATGAGCCCGCCCCACGACTGCACCACATGCCCTTGCGGCGATCACATTGCCCAGCACGCGCCGCCGGACGATCGTAGCGGGGGCGTGCCATACATGCAGCATGTCCGCCTTCGACTCTTGAGAGGGGGGGGCAGCATCTTCCGCCCAGATTAGGGCGATGAACACCACGGCCAACCACCCAGACGCGGATGAGCGCGATTGCGACGACCAGAAACATGTTGCTGGTGTACTCGCATGCGCGGAGCGGCGCGAACCCGTTGGGCATGAAGCCCAACCGCCGTCACCAGCGTTCGGACAGCATGGCGCGCGGTATGGCTCCAGGCGGAGGCGGACGCGGCGACGCGGTCGTAGCCCCCTCACATCTTTACCACCATCAGATCGATGGCGATGAGGCGTCGTCCACCAGCGCAGGCCCAGCGCAAGGATAAGCGAGACGAGCGTATGCGGTCGAAAATTCTTTCCCGTGGCGGCCATTGATGATTGAGAACCAAGGCCCCGCCAGCGTCAGCGGCAGGCCGCAGACCACCACGCCAAACGCGACACCCCATGCTGGCGAAAGCACAACCACCAGCACGACCAGCAGCGCGGCCAGGAACTTGAGCATGAACTTCATCGACGGAGGCGCTGATGTTCACGGCCTGGTCCGTCACCTTGGTCAGGCCCATCCCAGCGGCATGTCTGCATTGATGGCCGCCCACCTCCCGGTCCAGCGCCTTGCCAGTCCAGCCGTTCCAGCCGTCGCGCATGACGACGCCCAGCAGCAAGGCCCGTGCTCCGCCACCGTTGCGGGATGATGAAGGTCGAGGGGTCTTCGTAGCACGCCTGGACGGTGGCAGTGTCGGACAGCTTGACCGTGCGGGGCCCTGGGCCACGATGGCGTTGTAGCGGATCTTCTGCACGCGCGGTCTATAGGCCCGTCGATGCGGATGAACACCTGCGGTCCCTGGTCTACCGACCCGGCAGGCGTGAGTGGTTCTGGTTGTCAATGGCCGCGAAGACGTCCTGCGCTGACTGATGCCCAGCGTGGCAATTGTGCGCTCGTGCGAGAACTCACAGATATCCGCTCGATTTGCTCGCCGACGATGTTGACCGTCTTGACGCCGGCACATGCAACAGCCTGGAGCAAGGCGTCGGCATCGGCGCACCAGCGCCCGGGATCTCAGCCCGAGCGCCTGGGGCGTTAGATCGCCAAAGGTCACGTCGGCGCCCGTACTCGTCATTCACCATCGGGCCGATCACGCCCGCCCGGCAGTTGCGGGCCTCGTCACCGAGCTTCTTGAGGTGCCTGGTAGAAAACTCCTCCTGCACTCGCCGGGGGGTCGTGGAGGCGAGCAGGTCAGCGTGGTGCGCGCCCAGCCACCGCCTGACGAAGGTTCGGTTGCTGGTCATACCAGCGCAGGATCTCCTGCAGGGCGCTTTTCACGTTCTTGCCACTGGTCGCCTTATAATGCGGGGGGTGGCGCCAGGCCAGGCCGTGAATGATCGTCATACCTTGACGGTGAGGCCGGATCTTCCGCCCGGCCAGCTTCAGGAAGGCAAAAGACACCGTCAGCGAAATCAAGCAGGCAGGATCAGGAACAGCGTGATGGAGCGCTCAGGGACGGCAGCGCCGACAGGTTTGTGAAAGGCCTTCACTCACGGGACGCTCCCTTGGTACACGGAGGACGACGTCGGACAGTTGCGGCACAGTTGACTGAATTGAAGGCGCCGGCGCCTCGTTGTCCAGCCGCACCGCGGCCCTCGCTCAGCAAATGCGCGCCGGAGAAGCGCCGGAACGATGCCGATCCCCCAGGCAGAGCGCACCCCAACTGGGCATGGCATGCCGTCATGACCACCTGAACCACGGTAACGGGCTGGCGCGCTCCACCTGATCGCCCTGCACCACCCAGACAGCGGCGCCCTTGCCTAGTCGAAGGATGGCGCCGATGGGGACCTGAGGGTCTGCCTTGCTCGCTGTCGATTGTGTCGATTTGTCGAGGTCGATGTCGTTGTCCCGCCCATCATGAGCGTGACCGTGTGCCCGCGGGGCGATGGCCGCCGCGCCGGGTCCAGCCATAGCGGGCCTCAAAGGTGCGGGGGCCCCCGCGTCCGCCAATCGGACAGCTGGCGCAGTATGGCGGGGATGACACATTCCCTCCCTGCCGAACAGGCGGGCCTGGGCGGTCGAAGCAACAGCGCGGGGCGCAGTGTTTCGGGCAAACTGGACGACAGCTTAGCGCCTGCGGCAAGGGCGAGGCGCACGATCACCTGGGCCGGCACTGACGACCTGGCCAGGCTCGGCAAGTGTTTCCCATAACGATGCCATCGGACTCGGCCAGAGGTCGGCGTAGCGGCTGGCGTTCAGCGCTGCGGCGGCCTGCGCTTCGGCCGCCTGAGATGGGCGCGGCGGAATCCGCGGCTGCCTTGATTGTTCATGGCCAAGGCCGAAACGGCACCCGTTCCTGCAGGTCACGATTAGCGATGCTCCTCGTCGTGGCACGCTGAGAGCCCGTGCCCCTGGCGGCTGCGGAAGGCCTCTTGCTTGGGCATGGGCGGCCAGAGCTTCAGGTCCACCGGATCGAGGCGCAGCAAATGCATGGCCGCGCCTGACGTCTGGCATGTATCCCCAGGCGCTCCAGAACCCTTGCCGGCCACGCGAAATCCAAGATCGCCTGCAACTGGCAGCGATGGTGCGGGAATGAAGACGCGCTCGGAAGCTTGCCTGGCGCTTACCAGGGTTGGTGCGAAAACCGAGGGGTGGCTGGCGTGCGCGGATCCGGCGGCGTGCTTTTGCCGCAGGCAGCGAGTGCAAGTGACAGTGCGCCGACAGCGGCGATGGACAGATGGCGGTGCCGAGCATGAGGGGGTCCCGATCAATGAGCAGGGACCCGATCTTGATTAGTGACCATTTATTCAATGACGTTCAACAAATACAGGATTTAGGGCGACCAGGCTTCTCAGCACAATCCGGCCAGTTGTGCGGGCGCCTCATCCGCATGGTCGAGGGGGCTGTGCTGCAGCATCACCGGGTTCAGATAGGGGAGCATGACCAGGAAGATTGGCGCGCCGGTTTCATTCCAGCGCCGTCTTTTGCGCTCGAAAGTCGCCCCGCTGGCGCCCTGGCATCGAAGTTTTGCCAGCAGCAGCTATGGCATTGCGTTTCCTCATAGGCCCTGCGCTGCCTGCCAGCGATCGGCCGACGCGGAAATGCGATTCTGTACAGCTTGCGGTCTTCGGAAGGAAAAGCCGCAGCGTGGCCGCGCACGATCGCCTTGAACAGGCGCGCAGTGCTCGGAGGCGCATCCAGTGCGGCGACGGCCCTGGCGGATCTCCGCCTCCATAATCCATCAGGCAGTTGGAACAGATCATCTCGCCAATGCCTGCTGGACTCGAAGAACTTGTAGATGTAGGCCTTGGAAAAGCCGATGGCCTTGGAAGGTCGGAACCGTGGTTTCTACGTAGCCGTTAGCGGATCGTGAAAATGCTTTTTCGCCGCAGTCACGATCTGTTGCCGGACATCGTTGTTCGACCGGGCCGCGCGCAGAGGTTCGGATAGCCGTTGGTGGTGCTCAGCGGCCTAGCTTGACTCCATCAAAAAAATACTATTCACGGACCTTGGAATAAGTCACAGCGTCACCACGCTTATGATGTTGAACATGCCGCGTCTTGCCGCCCCCGGCTTTTCTTGATCGCCAGCCTCATGTGCAGGGTGTGCGGTAGGCCCTGACTACCAGCCACCCGCCAAGGCCCTGCCCAGGCCTACATGGGCATGCCGCGTTCTGGGGTCAGGGAACAAGCCGCCCTCGCCGGCCTCCTCCAAGGACCTTGCAGGCCTGGTGGGCAGCCTTTGGCGATCGCAGATGGGCAGCGCCTCGTAACGGCGGCACTGCAGCAAAAACCTGGATGTTGCCCAGGCCGCTGGCGCGTGCTTAGGCACGCGCCGGGCATGGATTGCGGCGGCAGCCGCCATGTGCCGTCGCGCCCAGATCTCGGCGCAAACGGCCAGGAGATATCAGTCGACGTCGAGGGACTCCGCTGGGCCGGTGGTGCTCGGACTCCGTGCCGGGGTTCGATCGCTACGGCAGCGCCCGGAGGCCAACTCGGGGCCAGGTTGGGGTTGATCTCTCGCGGCTTGCGGCAGGGCAGGCAGGTTCCCTGGCCGAGTACCAGGCATCGGAAGCCGGCCGCCACTGCCGTCGCGCGCTCGCGGGGCGCACAGACTGCGGACACCTATATCCAGATTCGAGGCCTGACAGTCGCGCTGGCAGAGTGGCAACGCTCGCAAGGGCAAACCAGCAGCAAAACTGCGCTCCATCGTCGACTGCGGTTGGCAAAGGCTGGCACCGGAGCTTCAGCTGCGCCAGGTGACTGAGGAGCGCTCGCAGGCCAGCACAAGCCACCGTCCCGCGCTGGAAAATGCGCTCGAGCCGCCCTCAACGACATGGACGTGATGTGCCACGGCACCCGGCACGACGGGAGAGCTGGCGAATCCCGCCGGCCCCGTGATGCCAACCCTTTCCATGGCGGAGGCCTGGCGGTCTGCTGCGGCGACGCCACGGACTCATCGCGGCGGAGCGGCGCCTGGCAGCGTCGAACGACACGCATCGGCCGTGGCGATCGCCGAGTATACCGAAGCTGTCGATCAGCGGCCTGATCGGCAGCGCCACTCCATCTCCGCAGGCAATCTCTTAGGCGCCGGCCGAGTCGCAGGGCAAAGCGTTGTAGGCGGAATGCGCTGGCGGCGTTCGACTTCGGTCGCATCAACGCACAGATCCACGGCGCAGGCACAGGAGGCGGAAAAAGGCCTTGCCGCTACCGGCAGTGGTAATGCGCGCCACGGAAAGAGGGAGAACGCCCTGGTCTCGCTGGACAAGCGGCAGGAGCTGTGATGGCCGTGCCTGGCCAGGGGCACGGATGCGCTCAACGCGCGCCCGGCAAGTCCGCAGGCGCCCGCCTACGACAGGGGCGTGGTCAGCCTGATCGAGGTGATGCTGCAGGCGATTGAAGGAAGCATGCTGGGAGTTGCTCGATGCACAGGCGGCTGGCCAGGCGGAGTCGGCGCGATCGGACGGCTCGCGATTATTCAAGAGCACTGGCGGCGGCTGGACGCCGGAGCTCCAGGGCGAGTGGCAGCCGCGCCACGGTCTTGCCCGCCAGCGTTGCCCCTGAACCTGCCACTTCCCGAAAGGAGCCCCCCCTTTCCACACAGCCAAAGAAACCGAACACCCTTGCGCGGACATGCGGCCAGGCGACATGCCAAGCAGGCGGCCCAAGCCATGGGCCGGCTCCTCCCACCCAATCGCAAACCATGTCAACACAACCCCCTCCCCCCACCGTTGCTGCAGCCTCACCCGAACCTGGCCGCGCGCGGCCATCGCTTCTCGACCTGCTTCGCAGACCATGCAGCAGCCGCAAGCAAGACGCCCGGCAGCCACATCGGACGCCAGCGCTTTCCCGCGACGAAGTCATCGCCGGATCTCGCAATCTGGCGCCGCGCCGGATTGGACCGCCACATGCGGAGATATCGACTCCTACGGAGTCGAAAAGCAGGAATATCGGGCCGCATACCAGGGTACCTGCGCCTTCGCAACAGCGAGGCGTCCAGGCGGAGGTCCGCAAGGCGCTGAGTCGGTAAGGCGGAGTCCTTCCCGCCCAGGCCACCGCGGCAGCGGATGGCTGCCTGGGGACGTGGCCCGGGGCTTTGCCTAAAGGCCACGGTCGACAGACGGGGTGGTCATCGGGCGACGAACCAGGGCAGTGGACTTGCGCCTCCGATCCTGGATGGCATGTCTTTGATGCATGAGAAGCGTCCGGCGATTGAGACCGTCTGCCCGAATCCCAGTCTTCGTGCCTACGACGGAACCAGTTCCGGCATCGTCGTGCCACTCATAGCGTAGCGGACCGCGATCCGGTTTTCGGGTAAGCCAAAGCTCCTTGATAAGCCGGTAGTCAAGCTCCCATATTCCCACTCTTTCTCTCAAGAAGGGCCTGGGCCTCGGCGCGGCTGTTGGCGAAATCCCGACCGGTTGAGCCATTTTCGTGTCGAGGGATAGGCCATCGCACCTTGGCCGCATCGGCGGTGTCCTCCATCCTCGGCCCAGAAGGACCTTTTGGACGGCGCTTGCGAGCGAGAAAGGGGGCAGGGGTGGGCGAGTTTACCTATGTGATGTGACCTTGTGAAGAATGTAGAACGATCTGTCTACATGCATCACTCTAACGATGTGGAACGATCTGGTATACAAGTCTTCATGAAAACTCCCGAGGCCATCCTTCGAGTCATTGCCCCCCCGCGAAGCGCATGCTGGTGGCCGCCCACGGCATCTTTCTACGCAGAGGGCATACCGTTGCCACGGGCGGGACCGGATCATCGAGCGGTCGTCGGTCAGCAAAGGTCACCTTTACCGCCAGTTACGCCAGCAAGGACGAACCTGATGCCGGGCGCGTCCTCGACTACGCCATGAACGGTGGATTAGCCTGGTTCCAGGCCAGCCTGGACGCAGGAGGCCGCGACGGGATCGTCCGCGATTGGATTGCCATGTCCACACCCTCCGGAGCTGGTTCGGCCAACCCGACTTCGGGGCTGCGCTTCTCAACGCCGCGCCGAAGGGCTCGTCCGACCCTGAAGATCCTGGCAACGGTCCGGCGGCACAAGCAGGAAAGTCGTCGCGTGCTGGATCGCCTGTTCGATGGCCTCCCGTGTCCGTGGGCGCTGCGCTCACCCTGGCGGCGGACGGCGCCATACGTCCATGCGCAGATGGGTCAGCCGATTCGAGGAAGTCATGAGAACTTCAAGGGCAGCGGCCAGCGGGGGTTGTGAGCCGCCCGGGTTTGAGGAGGTCAGCATCCGTGCGCAAGGTCCCACCGGGCCCGTTACTCCCCTGCCCAGCGCAAACGACAGGATACGAGCCCTGCCGCCTGTAGGGCCGGCATGAAGCCGAACACCAGGCCCGTTCGCCACCGCACAGCGAAGGCCAGCAGAATGGCTACTCGCCGAGAAGACCAGTTCGCTGCCCCAGGACGATGAGACCGCCCCGATGGCCACCCCCGCCACAACGCCGGCGGTTTTGCTCGACCATGGTCACCATCACGGCTCGGTGGAGGAACTGTCGCTGGATGTCCCTTTGGCGCGCCCCGGTGGCCATGGGATGCACTCTCGCGCGTGCTCTGCCTTCACCGCCATGAGCATGACGTTCATCACGCGATTGCCGCCCACCACATGGACACGGCGGCGGCGTCAGGCTGAGCATCGTCGTCATGCATCCTGGGCCGGGCCTGCGCCTGCATACGCGCGTGCCGCATTGGCGACGAAGAAATCCCCTCGCGCGCCCCGTTGCAGCAAGCGCAGCACGCCTCGATGGCCGCCTGCGCCGCAGCACGCTCGACGAATCCCGCGCCTGGACCACCGTGTAGTGCGATCGAAGCTGCGGCCGTTCGTAAAAACGTCAGGATGCCCGAGCGGTAGGGCACACCAACAGGTCGTCTTGGCGAACTGCCGCATCGCCGGCGCCTTTGGTCATCCATGACGCCGACCACCTTGAACGGTTTATTTCCGATGAGAAGTTGCCTGCCCAGCGGCGAGTTCATCTCGAAGAACCGCTCGCGCACTTCCGCCCGGATCACGACTACCGGCGCGGCTGTTTCCTCCGGCTCGGCAAAGACACCGGCCTTCTGCCCGGGCCAGTGAGGGTGGACGGCCCTGCAATGGTGTGGCCGCGATGGTGTCCGCCTGCCAGGCCAGTTGCCATGGTCCGCAGCATGCCGGGTCGCGCGCCACGGGGCATGGCGTGGGCGCCACTTCCGGCAGCTTTCCATCTCTTCGAGGTCTGCATGGGTCGTCACGCCCTGCGGACCACCCTGCGGTGGCGGGCGGTTGTTGTGTACATGACGGTCGAGCCCATCGCGCCCAATCGCGCGACCACGTCCCTCGACAGCGGCGCCCATGCCCACGGCCCAGCATCACGATTGACCGATGCCACTGCATGACGATGCCCGCAGGTCATTGCGGTGCGCGAGCGGTGGATTCGCATGTAGTCGCCAGGCCGTCTCATCGCCTCGCGTCATGTCCACACATCAATCGCGTGCCCGTCTTCCACCGCGCCCGTGCCGTCGCCGGTGTGGGGATTGCGCGATCCCGAGGTCTGACGCGGCCTTGCCTGACGCGGCTCGGCCTGTCGCGGTCGCGGCCTGTCGCGGCGCGGCCTTCCCGGACGTCGCCGACGATGCTCCCGTCGCGGTTCTCCACGACGCGCCGGGCCTGTGCCGCCACCTCGCGGTCGTGGGTTATCAGGATGCTGGTGTGGCCGGATCCGCCAGCTCGTGCAGGCAGCGCCATGACCCGGCGCCGCTTTTGGCTGTCCCAGCGCCCCGTGCTCGTCGGCCAAATGATGCGCCCGCCATTCATCATCGCCCTTGCTATGGGATACGCGCTCTGCTGTCCTCCGGACAGCTGGTTTGGGTCGCAGGTGAGCTTGCCGCAACCCCAGGCGTCCCAGAGCGCTCCTTGCACTTTCTGCGCGCTCGGCCCCGGTCTTGCCGGCCTAGATCGCCGGCATCTCCACGTTCTCCTGCGCGGAGGTCGGTGGCGATCAGGTGGTAGCCCTGGAACACGAAGCCGAAGGCCTCGCGTCTAAGCCAGGCCAGCTCGTCGCAAACAAGGTCGGCCACGTCACGCGCCGTTGAAGCGGTACAGCTTGCTCGGCGGTTCCCAGGCAGCCAGCAGGTAATCAGCGTGGACTTGCCCGAGCCGGACTGCGCCGACGCTGGCGACGAATTCCCCGGCATTGGATGGCCAGGTCGATGCCGTGCAGCCCTCCACAACGGGGCGCCCAGTGGGTGCGCCGCCATAGCGCTTGCGGATCCCCGCAGTTCGATCCGCGGGGTCACCACAGCAATCTCTGGGGGCCCGCGCGGGGGCGTCTCCCGGTGATGATCCGGTCCCCTTCGGACCAGCCCCTTCCAGCCACCTCCGCCTAAGGCGGTCCCTCACGCCCAGACGCACAAGGCGCTCCACGACCTGGTCGGGTGACCGTCGGCAAAGCAGGCGGACATAGTGCGTAGTGTCGGGTGGAGGTCGATGGCGGTCTGAAGGCGGCCCAGGGAGCGACAAGCACCCCTGGTCCGCGCAGGCCACCACGGTAGCCTTGGCCGGCATCTGCGGCATAAGGCGCCGCGGGATGGTCCACGTCGCAACGCACGGTGTAATGCACGGCTTCATGGCGGGAACCCGCCGCAGCAGCGCCCGATGCCACCGCGGCACGGCACCGATGAACGGGCGGGGCCGGAAGCACTGCCGACCTGCCGCCCATCGGCGCCTGTCCCATCCGAGCGTGGTGGAAGTAGGCAGCCTGGCCCACCTTGACATGTCGGTATCGGCCTCGGACACCTCGGTCCACACCGTCATCCGGCGAGAGGTCGGCAAGGCAGCAACCGCAGGAGTCTGAGCTAGGGCGGCTGTTCAGCGTCTGGCCTTCCTGACGTCGACGCCGTCACCACGCCTTCAATGGGTAGTAGATGCGGGTAAGCCCAGCCGCGCTCGTCGGCGCGCAGACTGGCCGCGTTTGGCGAATCGTGGCCTCGTACTGCGCCACCTTGGCCCGCGCCGAGCGCCGCATGGAGCGGGCCGTCTGCACGTCCTCCAGCGGGTGGCACTCCACCGCGCATCGCTGCTGGCGCTGTATGTGGCCGGCAAGCTCCGCCGGTGTTGATCGTCCAGTGGGACGCCAGGCTGGCAATCCGGGCCGGTCCGGCCTCCACGGTGGCCGCCAGCACGTGGCGTCGGTCTCGGCCAGCAACTGGCCCTTGCGGACGGATCGCCCGGCTGCACGGGATCTGGGATCTGGCTGATACTGAGGGCGCCACGTCACCGAACGCACGGGTTGCAAGGCTGCCGATGGCCGCGACGACCGATTCGAGGTCGCCGCGGCCGAAGTGGCCGTCTGCCATAGCGGCATGAATCCGGCCGCAGCAGAGCCAAACCCGCGGCAGCGGCCACAGGAAGAATCAGGACGCCAGGGCGAGCTGGGCCCGCGCCGGGCCAGCCACCGGCGCTGCGTGGATGGCGGCGGCATCACCGGGCAGCCTCGAATCTCGATGTGGCGTTACGGCGCATGTCGTCGTGCTTTCCGTCCCGCCGGTCAGTAGTCATAGCGAGGGTCACAGCCAAGCTGCGCGGCGTGCCGCGAAGACCGCCACCGTAGTGGTGTTGGTCGGGATGGTCTGGTAGTCGTGCGTGCCAGTGCGGTGCGAAACGTTCACCTGCGCCGCAGGAGGTGGTGAATGGTAACCCGCAGCAGGTTCAGAGCGTGTGCCGCCCTGCTGGGATGCGAAAACCCGACCGTCTCGTGTTTCTTGTTAAATGGAGCTCTGTGCCTGCCACGCTGCCGTTACCACGCTTCCTATTTTCATGTTTTCCTCCACCTTTTGGGCAGGCGGTGTAGTCGGTTGTTGAATACTTTTGCTGAAGACCTGCGCGGCAAGGTGGTGTGTAGTGATGCCCGCATGGGGCCGGCAACGTTAACTCGGGTCGCTGAAGGTGAAGCCGGCGGCACGTTCCAGCTCGGTGCGGGCGAGCCCGTCGACCTCCAGGCGATGCCACGGTTGCGTACCTTGGCGCCCTCTGTGTAGCAGCGGGCGCCGCCACTGAGCCCGCAGTCGAGGCCATGCTCAGGGCACGGCAGTTCAGCTGGGTCGGTCTGGAACACCGCCCGCGCAGTCTGCAGGCGGCCGTCGATAGTTGAACTGGCTCTTCACCCGGCTTCGTAGTTCTTGCCCTCACCGGGTCGAGAAGGCCGCTCGGGGCTTGTAGTACTTGCTGGATCGATATAGAGTCGGTGTAGTGGCGTAGAGCGCATGCGCAGGGTTAGGTCATGGACACGCCGCATTACGGGATGAACATGCCGGCAGATCGACGAGGCGGTGGTGTAGGGCTGCGGGAGGGAATAGACGACCAGCTCAACCGGCTGCCGACGATGAAGCTCAGCGCATCTGTGGCGCGCAGACGGGTGGCGATTGGAAGCGCCCTTCTCGTGCGCTCAGCGCCTCGACGGAGGGCGTGCTGCTGAGCCGGCAACCCCCGGATCGAGGAGAAGTCGAGGCCGGTGCGTCTATCGTCTGCGAGCCCCGGGGACGAGTAATGTCGTAGTCGAAGTTGTCCTGCGGGTGCTCAGGCCCAGCATGAGCTATGGGCGGGCGGCCGAACAGGGTGTAGGGGCCTGTGGCATGCAGGTCGAAGCGAACTGCTTGTCGGTGTACTCCGCGTCCACCCCAGTTCCCCCAGTTGGCATTGGCTGCCCGCCGAGATCGTGCGGGGTACTTGGCAACGAAGCCTGGCCTTGGAACGCACCGCGTGAAGGCGGTCGGCCCAGGTTCAGCGTTCCCCATGCGGTGCTTCACGTCGCCGAAGACGGTGTATTTCCCGGTTCAGGTGCGCGGCGGGACTGCTTGCGAGGCCGAAGGCGGGTCCAGGGGTAGAACTAGTCCACTTCCGCGGTTGAGCCGCCCCAGTCATCGATCCCTGGTGGTTGCGCGCTGCGCGCTGAAGCCGAGGCTGGCCGTCGTGGCGCGCCCCGGTCGGTCTCCACGATGGCTTAGAGCATCCGGTTGTCTGCCGCGTCGCCCCTGCCTAAGCTTTGGAACGTGTTGTTGACAAGGACGGCGCGGCCGCGCACGTTGCCTTGGCATTGAGCGGGCCGATACTCGAACTCGCCCCGGTAGTCCGCCCATGAGCCGGCGCCGACCTCGGCACTTCATCTGGAACTTCGCGCTCGCCGCTTGCCGCACCAGGTTTGTTGACGGACGACGGCCGACGGGTTGGCCCGACCCTGGAGCAGGCCTTTTGCGCCGCGCACCACCTCCACCCGGTCGTAGATCGCCATGGTTGTTGATAGCGACATGGCGTCGGTCCGAAAAGCTTCCGGCCATGCCTTGTGGACAGCCAGCCGATCTGCAGGTCCGTGACCTGGAAGCCCCTGGAATAGAGTACGAGGCGCTCGGGTGCCATCTGGCTTTAGGTGACCCACAGGCATCGGGAGGGAGGAAAGATCACGCGTCGAGCGACTGCATGTTGGCATCGCGCATCTGCTCTGCGTCCCCCACGCTGACGCGATTGCGGCGCTCCTCGCGGATGGACAGGTCCAGTTTGGTGGCATGCGCACCCGTCCCGTGTAGGAGCCGGTGCCTTCGGTCGCTTCCATTGGTCAATCGGCTTGCGCCGTCACCGTCACTTCCGCCAAAGTCACCTTGGAAGCCGCATCCGCTGCGGTCCCTGGATGGTGAAGTTGCCGGTGCGGGTGCTGACGGCTGCGGCCAAGCCCGTTCCAGCCAGCAGTCTTGCCAAGGCTTCGCGTGCACTGAGATTGCCGCTGACTGCTGAGCCTTGGCGTCCTTCGACCAGCCCGTCATCAAAGAGCACCTGCGCTTGCGTCTGTCGGGCCAAAATGCCTTGAGGGCTTCAAGCAGGGCTGGGCCGCGATGTGAAAGGGCTGGCGGGTTTCCATGGCGGCGGCGGCTGGGCCAGCGCCTCGCCGGGGCTGACGGCCATCACGGCTACCGCTGCCGACCGAGCACCGCACCAGGCTGGGCCGCAGCACAGGGCCGCACTCCTGTGTGCGGACAGACCGCCACGGTGCTGTCGGGCCACTTCCATGTTTGTTCTCGAAACGTTCCCTCGTCTGACCTTGGTACATGGACCTGTAGCTCCTGGATTCCTTGTGCGTACGACGACGGCAGGCCCCGGGAGGAAGGCGGGTACGCCCGCTTGCCAGATCAGGCGGGGGCGTAAAGGACAGCCAACTGCGCGGGGATGCCGCTTGCTTGCGGCCGTTGGCTGGGAATCAATCAGAAAGCGGTGATTGCTCATTTCCGTGGCGGCATCCCCGGGGCGCAATAGTTCCTCGCCACCTACCCAGACGCAGCAGGAAAAGGCAAAAACCAGAGAACCCTGCAAAATGAACATTTGTATCTCAACGAGAACCGATCAGCCAGCCACCCTCGGCGCGCCGCTGCACGCGCACGCTGGCTACGCTGGGCAGGGCCAGGAGGAAGCGTTCGCGGCTCCTCCTGCGCAAGCGTCCCGAAACAGTCACGGCCTGGAGCGCAGGGCTCTCTATCTCCACTGGCTGGCCGAGGTAGCGCGACAGTTCATCCGCCACAATGGCCCAAACGAAGCGTGGCTCGCTTGAAGTAGATTCTGCCCGGTCCGCCATTGCGACCTCTTGCGTTGCCACACTGAAGGCTGCGGCGGCGCCCGCTGGCGGGATCGATGGCCACACCCGCACCCGGGCCCATGGCAAGCACGGGGGCTTCGGGATGGGTCTTTGAGCGCACCTCGACGCGCCCTTCTTCACCTTCCCAACGAATTCCGCCGCGGGCGGCCCGCACATTGAATGCGGTGCCGACGACGCGCACCTGGCTGCCGCTGCTGTCCCGTGAAGGGCTTGCCGTGCATCCGCCGCGACCTTGAAGAAGGCCTCGCCTTGGTCGAGTACGGTTTGCGCCGGCGGGGGTAGTAGCGCACCTGAAGGCGGCTGTTGGCATTGAGCGCCACCCTGCGATTCCACGGGCAGGTCGATGCGGCGAAGTTCGCCGGGAGCGGTGGCGATATCGACCGCATAGCTGGCGGTGTTGTCCCAGCGGTGCCAGCCGTACCCGGCGACGACCACGGCGAACAGTGCTGCGGCGAAGGCCGATGCCAATGCGGGGCTGCGCGCCGTCCGCGGGGACCCTGCAGCACTGCTTGGCTGCGTCGCCGGCCTGCCGGCGCGCGCGGCGCTTCGCGGCGGCGCCGCTGGCGGGTTGCGTCGTAACTTCCGGGAACATGGCCTTGAGCTGCTCCGCTTCACGCCAGGCGCGGCCGACACCGTCCATGGCCTCGCGATGGGCCGGGTCCTGGCGCCAGCCACTCGTCGAGATCGCCTCGTCCCGCGCCGACCAGCCGGGCTGCTGACGACGCACATACCACGTCCCGCCCGCGCGATGGTTGATGCCCCAGCAACTGCTGCGGGCGGGAGGTCCTGCAACCGGAATGGGCCTTTGCTCTTCGCTCATGCTCTTTTGCCCTGCGCCGGTGGGGCGGCGCATTCGTCGTCGTTGTCTTCTTCGGCGTCCAGTGTGCTCTGCAGGGCCTGCAGGCGCCTCATCTGAGTGGCACTTGCGAACATGATGCGCGTCCTCTGCAATAGCCGACGGCGGGCCCAGGTGGCTTCCACGCACCATCCGTGTACTGATCCCCATGCAATCCGGCGGTTTCCTCCTCAACGTGCGCCCCCTCATCCGTTGAAAGAATGAAGGGCTTCCCGCGCTGCCGTGGCGGCAGTTCCTGGATCGCCTCGTGCAGTCGCGTCAGCCGCTGGCGGCTCTCGGCTTGACGCTCGGTGTTCAGAAAGCCCTCGGCAGAGATGGCAAAGCAAGCCTCCTGGGCTTGGCCAGTCGTCATACGGAACATCTGGAGCCCGTTGCGCATCCGGGCCCTGTTCCCAGTCTCGCGCCGCCACGCTGCGCACGGTCTGCCGCAGATAGGGCTGCTCCTGCCCGGGCTCGAGATTCCTGCCCGTGGCGGCCACCCGCGCGAACACTTCCTGCGCCGCGTCCTCGACCGCTGCGGTGTGGTCGAAGTGTCGGCGCAACATGCGCATCACAGGCGTGCGCCAACGCGTATAGAGCGCAACCAGGGGAGCCTCTGGAGTCTGGCGCCCAGGGTATCGGCTCACCCCCCGCGCTGCGGAGACCGGATTGCGTTTCATCCCCTAGCCTTTGCGCCGGGAGTCTGTTATTGCAGCATGTATTTGTGAGCAGTGAACCTTGCAAGGACACTGCATTCGTCAGTGATGAAAGTCTGGAGGTTGAGGCACAACGCCAGATGGGCAACCGATCCGTGGCCGCCGGGGGCCCCACGCATCGGATGGACAACACGGGGAGGGAGCCTGAAAAACATGTGCGCAGATAGCATGAATTGATGAATGGAGATTCATTCCCATTCTAGCGCCTGAACATCCCTCAACCAGACTCTGGCCCCCAGCGGCGCGCGCAGGGACTCCATCGGCGCGGGCTACGCAGATTGCCACGTCTGCCATAGTGCTGGCCGAGCGATGAGCCAACACCCACCGGGAATCGTGGCGCAAAGCACGTGAGGCGTGTTACACACGGCGGCACATCGGACCCTTACCCTGAATCCTGGCCGAATGCCTTATTATTAGCACTCGTTGGGTATGAGTGCTAACAGTCCTCTGTCCCACATTGCTTCGAATGCCGGCCCCCCGCCGGGCCGGCAAGTTCTTGTTTTCAAATTGGTGCATGATTTAGGAGTTGGTTATGAACCTGCGTCCCTGCACGATCGCGTGATCGTGAAGCGCCTCGAGAACGAAAAACCAAGACGGCTTCGGGCCTCGTGATCCCCGAGAATGCCGCCGAGAAGCCCGACCAGGGCGAAGTGCTGGCAGTGGCAACTGCAGAAGAACGACAAGGGCGAAGTGATCGCTCTGAACGTGAAGGTCGGCGACCGCGTTCTGTTCGGCAAGTACAGCGGCCAGACCGTCAAGGTCCATGGCGACGAACTGTTGTGATGAAGGAAGACGACCTGTTCGCAGTCGTCGAAAAGAATCCGCGCTTCGAAACCGCACTTTCCAACTGAATCCGGAGAATTGAAATGGCAGCAAAAGACGTAGTTTTCGGCGGCGAAGCACGCGCCCGCATGGTGAAGGCGGTGAACACTCCTGGCCAACGCGGTCAAGGTCACCCTGGGCCCCAAGGGCCCGCAAAGTGGGCGGAGCGCTCCTCGGAGGCCCCCACCCGTGCAAGGACGGTGTCTCGGTCGCCAAGGAAATCGAACTCAAGGACAAGCTGCAGAACATGGGCGCCCAGCTCGTGAAGGAAGTTGCCTCCAAGACCAACGACATCGCCGGTGACGGCACGAACCACCGCCACCGTGCTGGCACAGGCCATCGTCCGCGAAGGCCACCAAGAACGTGGCGCCGGCCTGAACCCCATGGACCTCAAGCGCGGCATCGACAAGGCTGTCGCCGCCCTGGTGGAAGAGCTGAAGAAGAAGCAATCCAAGGCCACCACCACCGCAAGGAAATCGCACAGGTCGGCTCGATCTCCGCCAACTCCGACGATCCGTGGGCAGCATCATTGCCGAAGCCATGGACAAGGTCGGCAAGGAAGGCGTGATCACCGTTGGAAGAATGCAAGTCGCTGGCCAACGAACTCGACGTCGTCGAGGGCATGCAGTTCGACCGCGGCTACCTGTCGCCCTACTTCATCAACAACCCTGAAAAGCAGGTTGCCCTGCTGGACCCCCTTCGTGCTGCTGTTCGACAAGAAGATCAGCAACATCCGTGACCTGCTGCAACGCGAGAAGCTGTGGCAGGCGGCCGTCCCCTGCTGATCATTGCAGAAGACGTCGAAGGCGAAGCCCTGGCAAAGCGGTTGGCAACACCATCCGCGGCATCCTGAAGGTTGTGGCTGTCCAAGGCTCCTGGCTTCGGCGACCGCCGCAGGCCATGCTGGAAGACATCGCCATCCTGACGGGCGGCAAGGTCATCGCTGAAGAAGTGGGCCTGGCGCTGGACAAGGTGACCCTGGAAGACCTGGGCCAGGCAGTGCGCATCGAAATCGGCAAGGAAAACACCACCATCATCGACGGTGCTGGCCAAGCTGCTGAAATCGAAGCCCGCGTCAAGCAGATCCGCATCCAGATCGAAGAAGCCACCAGGCGACTACGACCGCGAAAAGCGCAAGAGCGGCGCGGCCAAAGCTGGCTGCGGAGTTTGCCGTGATCAAGGTTGGCGCTGCCACCGAAGTCGAGATGAAGGAAAAGAAGGCCCGCGTTGAAGACGCCCTGCAGTACCCGCGCTGCTGGGAAGAAGGCATCGTGGCCGGCGGCGGCGTGGCTCTGCTGCGTGCCACGAAGCCGTGGGCGACCCTGAAAGCCCGGCGATGCCGAGCAAGACGCCGGCATCAAGCTGATCATGAAGGCCATCGAAGCGCCCCTGCGCGAAATCGTGGCCAACGCCGGTGGCGAGCCCTCGGTGGTGGTCAACGCGTGTGAACGGCCGGGCACTTACGGCTTCAACGCTTTTGCCAACGACAACTACGGCGACATGCTGGAAATGGGTATCCTGGACCCGACCAAGGTGACGCGTACGGCCCTGCAGAACGCCGCTTCCGTGGCAGCTGCGCCTGACGACCGAAAGCATGATCGCCGAGTCTCCCAGCTGAGGCGGCCCGCCATGCCCGACATGGCGGCATGGGTGGCATGGGCGGCATGGGCATGTAATTGCCCGCCGCAACCGGGCAGGCCTTGCGCCATGCCGGTTTGCCCCGCAAGACAAAGGCCGCCCTCGGGCGGCCTTTGTCATTGCATGAACGCTTTTGCCTATGTCTTTCAGGACACGGCCTGGCCCCAGGCCGGCCCAGGCGTGCCACGGCCTCGGTGATCTGGGGCACGGTGGGCGCCGCATACGACAGGCGCATGCACAGGCCGGCTGGTATGCGACATCGGCGGGGAAGAAGGCCTTGCCCGGCACATAGAGCACGCCCTGCTCCACCGCTGCCGTGAACAGCGCACGGGCCAGGGCCTGGGAGTCGCCCGCAAGCCGCTGCGGCGGCAGCAGCTGGGCCCAGACGAACATGCCCCCCGCCGGCCGCACGAAGCGGATCTGATCGCCCAGCGCCGACTGCATTGCCGGAGCACAGCGCATCCATGCGCGCCGCGTACTCGGCGCAGGCCTGGGCCAGCTGGGGCGCATACGCGTCGGCGAGCCGCAGATAGTGCTCGGCGATCATCTGCGCCAGCGGCGAGGTGCACAGAATCGCCGTCTGCTTGCGATGGTGCAGCGGCGCAGCAATTGGGCGTCGGCCAGCATCCAGCCGATGCGCAGCGCAGGCGCCACGGTCTTGGACAGGCTGACAGGTAGACCACGGGATTGGCCTGGGCGCCGCACAGCGCCAGGCCCGTTTCGTAATCGACGGTTCGCGCTTGCCGGCTGAAAGCGCAGCTCGCCATAGGGGTCGTCCTCGACGATGACAAAGCCATGCTGGCGCGCCATCTCCACCAGGGCCTTGCTCCGCGCCGCGGGCAGCAGGGTGCCGCCCGGGTTGGAGAAGTTGGGCACGGTATAGAGCAGCTTGGGGGCACGCGCATGGGGCCACTGCGCCAGCAGGCGGGCCAGGGCTCGGTTGTCCAGGCCCTGCTCGTCCGTGGGCACGGCAACGACCTGTGCCTGGGCCAGCTTCAGGGTCTGCAGCGTGGCCGGGTAGGCGGGCACCTCGACAATCCCGGATCGCCGGGCTCGACCAGCACCTTGACCAGCAGGTCGAAGGCCTGCTGCGAGCCCGTGGTCACGATCATGTCGGCCGGCGTGCAGGCAATGCCGCTCGTGGCGCACAGCGCGGCCAGGGCTTCGCGCAGCGCAAAGTGCTGGCCTCGCTGGCGCCGTACTGCAGGCTGGTGGCGGCATCCTGCTGCAGCGCGGCCATGGCGGCCTGCTGCCAAACCTTCGGCATCGAACAGGCTGGGCTTGAATGTATGCCTCCGCCAGCGAGAGCATGCCGGGACGGCTCAGGTAGGGAAACAGCACCCCCCCCCCCCCCCCCCAAAAGACCTCGCGGATCGCGATCCTTCGGGCTGTGCGAACAGCCGGTTGAACAGATGGGCGGTGGGCGACGACGCGCCCTGGTCTGCGGTGCTCATGAAGGCCTCCGGCAAATGGCAAAAAACAAAGGGGCGCACGCGCAGGCCGGCGCCTGTGCATGCGCCCCGGGGAAGGGGATCAACGGTGGCGGGCTCAGCGTGTCGGCGCTTATGCGGCGACCTTGGTGGCCTGGCCGCGCAGCGTGCTGCGCAGCTGGTCGATGGATCGCTGCTGGGCCTGCTCGTACAGCGCGATCTCGTCATGCCGCGGGCACCCAGGTCGGCCTCGAAGGCCTGCTGGGCCGCATGGGCCGCGTACTGCTTTTGCTCTTCGCCGCCCAGGTTGGACTGGAAGATGCCGGCCGCGCTCACGGCAGGAAGTCTTCGTAGACGATGGCTCGGCCTGGGCCAGGCCGCGGGCGATCAGGGCGTCCAGGTCCGAGGCGGCGGCCGCTGCGGCCTCGCCTGCGGCCAGGCGGCTCCCTCGTCGCTCAGCGTGAAGCGGTAGAAGGCCAGGTCCTTCGGCGCAGCTGCTCATGGGTGTCGGGGAAAGCCTCGAAGACCTGGGCCAGGCGGCTGCCGTAGTCGGGCGCGGCACTGCCCGCGCTGCCCATGTCGCGCACCTGGGCCAGCCGCTTTGGTCTAGAGCGCGCGGTCCCTTGCGCGTGAGCGCCACGCCGCGCTGCTCGATCTCGCCGAAGCGCGCCGTGTGCGAGCCCGCGCCCGTGGCATCGCGCAAAACGCACGGTCTCCTTGAGGCGCCTTGAAACTGGTCTGGCGCAGCAGGATGGGGCAGGCGCGGCGCGGCGGGCCTTCGACCACGTCCTTGGCGTCCATGACGCGTTGAGGTGCATTGGGGCATGGCAGGCGTCTATGTCCAGCGTGCGCGGCGTCAGGTGGTTGATGTGCGGGCCCTTGAAGCAGACCACGTCGGCGATCAGGCGGTGGGCCTTGTGCAGCGCGTCGTAGGTGGTGACCGTCAACGGTGGACTCGCTGTGCCAGCGGAAGGTCTCCAGCGCCTCGCGCACGAATGCGTCGGCATCGGCGTCGGCCAGGCCGCCATGGGCTTCGGCTGGGCGATCAGCGCCAGCGCGCGTTCGGTGGAAGATGCTGCGTTGCGCCAGGATGGCGCCCGCTGGGCCCGCAGCGCCTCGTCGGCAATCAGGTCAGGCGCGAGTAGCGAGTGAAGACGCGGAAAGGATTGGCCAGCAGCGCCGCATCGCCCACGGGGCGGAAAGGCCGTGGAGTGCACGGGCACGCCGGCCACCGACAGGTCGTAGTAGCCCACGGGCTCCATGCCCATGATGGCGAAAAGCGGCGCAGCGATGGAAAGCCGGCCGCCGTGCCCACGCGGATGGCGCCGTGGCGCTCCACCCCAGGCGGGCCAGCTCGCCGCTGCGCTGCATCCGGGACCAGCAGCGCGGGCTCGGCCTGCATGCGTGAGCTGGTGATGCGGCACGGTTCGATCAGGCGTGCCGTTCTGGGGACTTCTCGCGGTACATATGGACATGGCGCTGGAAAACCGTGCGCGGATCTCGTCGGAGGGCACGAAGGTGTGGGCAGGCGTAGAGGACATGGTGCTCGTGGGGACTGAAGTTGGAGCCACAGGCAGCCCTGCGGCGGGTGGATTCCTGGCACGCATGCTAGGTCTGCGCCTTGAGCCTGGTCAAACGATAATCAGGCCCATAGGTCATTCCCAAACAGAATGCCCCTCCCACGATTGCCCCACCGCCCTCTGCCATGCTGCTGTCCCGCCGTTTCCTGCCCCCCATGTCCCTGCTGTGCGCCTTCGAGGCGGCGGCCCGGCACCAGAGCTTCACGCAGCTGCGGCCGAGCTGCACCTGACGCAAAGCGCCGTCAGCCGCCAGATCCGCGCGCTGGAGGAGCGGCTGGAGGCGGAGCTCTTTGTGCGCGAGCGCCAGACCGTGCGGCTCAGTCCGGCCGGCCAGGCCTATGCCCAGGAGATACGCGGCGCGCTGATGCGCATCTCCACCGCCACGCTGGGCTTTCGGCCAACCCGCGCGGCGGCAGCTCGAACCTGCCATTCCTGCCCACTTCGCACGCGCTGGATGGCCCGCGCATGCCGAAGTTCTCAGCGCCCACCCGGGCATCACCATCAACCTGACGACGCGGCTGTCCCAGTTCGACTTCCAGCTCGAAGCCGTGGACGCCGCCATCCATTTCGGCTGCCGCAGGCCGGCGCCGAGCTGGCCTTTCTGATGAGCGAGACCGTGGTGCCTGCCTGCAGCCCCGCCCTGCTGGCCCAGCATGGCTTTGCCCAGCCCCAGGCCTGCTGAGGCGCCGCTGTGCCACCTGGCATCGCGCCCCGATGCCTGGCAGCGCTGGCTGTCCGTGCACCATGCGCCCATGGCCGAGGGCCAGGGCTGCTGTTCGACCAGTTCGCCACCGCCGCCCAGGCCGCCATCGCCGGCGTGGGCGTGGCCTTGCTGCCGCGTTTTCTGATCGAGCGGGAACTGGCCCAGGGCGATCTGTGCGTTGCCCTGCACCATTGCCCGAGAGGAAAGCGCCGAGCGCTTACTTACCTGGCCGGCCACGAGCCGCGGCAACTACCCGCCGCTGCAAAGCCTGCGCGAGTGGCTGCAGCAGGCAGCCCAGGATTTCATGCGGGACGGCCCGCAGCCCTGACGCCCGCAGCGCCTGCCACCCGCGCCGCCAGCGCGGCAACACGGCAACTGCCCGGCCGGCCGATAGCCACGATGGCGGGCACCTGCTGCTGCGCGGCGCGGGCGCTGATGCGGCACGCAGCCGGCCGCTGCGACCGGCAAATTGAAGCTCGCTCCCCCCCATGGCCCGCCCTCCGGTCTGACCACCACGCCCTTGAGCCGCAGCCACGGCCAGCCGGCCATGGGCCATGCAGCCACGCCTGCAGGGCCGTCTCGGCCAGCATCCCGGGCGGCTGGCAGGACCAGGTCTCGAACTGCCGGCCCATGCATGGGGCGCACAGTGCTGGCACCCCATGAAACCTCCCGCACGCCACGCAGCAGGGGCGGCTGCGCCGCTGAGCAGCTCCACGGGCACCCGGGCTTCGTGCACATCGCAGCGTTGCGCGGCTGGCGCGTGGCTGGCTATCCAGCCGTGGCACGCGCTCCAGGGTAGGGTATCGGCCAGACGGTCTTGTTGACGATGACCAGGTCGGCCCGGGCCACCTGGCGCGCAGCGTGTCGGCCAGCAGCGGATCGGCCGCCTGCCCGGGCAGGGCAGCGCATCGGACGACCACGATGACGCCGTCCAGCGCCAGTGCGGGATCGGCCAGGCCCAATTGGGCAATGCGCCAGGGGTCGGAGACGCCGCTGGCCTCGACCACCACGGCGTCGAAGCGCTCGCGCTGCTGCAGCACGCCGATCAGGGCCATGACAGGTCCATCGCCGATCTGGCAGCACACGCAGCCATTGGTCAGCACGATGGTGTCGCCGCTGTGGTCCTTGATCAGGCCTGCATCGATGTTGAGCGCACCGAAGTCGTTGACCAGCACGGCAGCCGCTGGCCATCCGCATGGCGCAGCCAGTGGTTGAGCAGCGTGGTCTTGCCGGCGCCCAGGAAACCGCCGATGACCGTGAACGGCCAGCCGCTGCCCCATTGTCATGCACATTGAAGACGCGCCCCGACAGCACCGTGCCCCAGACCTTGAGGTCCTTGAGCACCATGGGGTCCAGGGACAGCGGATCGTCCTCCAGCACGCAGACAAGGCGGCGCGATGCCGCATTCAGGATGCTGCCGATATCGTGGTCATCTTCAGGTGTCAAGCCGCGCCCAGGCGTGACCGATGAAGGGCCTGGGAAAAGGGCACGGGCGAGCAGGACGAGACCAGAAAGCGGCCACTGGGTGACTCAGATGGGACCGCGAACCAGGAGGGGAACGAGGCCCAGCGGCGTGACGGGAGAAATTACGAGTGGATGGCAGCGGCACGCCGGCGGCCAGCGCGCTGGCGCAGGCATCGAGCCGCATGGCCCCCGGTCCGGCCCCATGGTCATCTCGTAGTGCTGGTCGCCCCAGTACAGAGGTGGTGCGCGAACAGGTGGACACAGGCCCAGCGCCGCCATGCGGCGAAACAGCGGCGCACGATCATCTGGCCATGCTGCAGCGTATGGCGGTGGTCGGGACGGGGCGCGCGGGCCAGCACGCGGCCATGCGTCGATGGCGGCTTCGCTGGCCTCGTCGCCATTGGGGTTGTGCGTAGGATGAGCAGGCCTGCGCGGTGGTAGGTCTCGAAATCGGCCTCGTACTGCTGCGGCGCGGTGACCCAGATGCCTTGGGCGGCCGGGGTAGTGACCGGGCCAGCCGCAGGCGGGCCGAAAAAGCCCTGGATGGAGACGTCCAGCATCATCTTGAACAGGGCCGTAGCGCAGGCGGTCGGTGTTGCGCGCCATGAGCGCGCGCACATGCCCGGCAACGGCCTCGGAGCCATGCGTTGCAGTGAAACGTGGAAGGCCGGCAGGATGCGGATGGGCAACTGGTGGTAGGCCAGCGCGGCCTCCAGCACGCGGCAGTCCGCTCACCCAGCATGTTGAACAGGTCGGTGGCCGTTCGTCACGCCCTGGCGGCAGGCCAGGCGGGCAAAAGGAGCGCCACCACCGGATCGGTAATGGGAGCCAGCAGCCGCGTTGCCGATCCTGCGCAGAACAGGAAACATGGCGGCCGGCTCCTGCAGCTCGCCCGTGGGCTCAGCCGGCAGGGCGTGGCCGGGCGCACGCGCACAACGCCCTCGACCTCGTTGTCGCGCGTGATCTCGGCCAGGCGCAGCATGGCGCTGTTGACGTTCATCAGGGTGGCCGTTGGCGTGCGAGATCACGACGGGCACGGCCTCCGCGGCGCGGTCAGGTGCTCCACCGTCATGCGCTCGGCCGCCAAGTAGATGGGATCGAACCCCAGGCTATCAGCGGCTGGACGGCTCGGGGCAGGCCCTGCGCATCCATGCGCGCCGCCACCTCGGCCAGGCGGTCCACCACGGCATCCATGGAGCGCAGGCCGGGCCAGGGTCTTTCCGTCGGGGGTCGCGGCCGGTTGAACAGCACGTGTATGTCGCCAATCCCACATGCTTGCCTTCCGGAGGTGGCAGTGGCCTAAACAGGCGGGCAGCAAGCACCTGGTCGGCAAAGCGCTGTCGAAGATTGGATTCGCACCAGGCCGTGCCAGAGAGGCGAGGTCCCCGACCGAGAGGAGCGCCCGTCGCGCAGGCCACATGCGGGCTCGGGCTGCATGGGGTTCATGGTGATGATCTTGCGGGCGGTGTAGACTTGATGCTCAGGGTGGCGGGTTGCTCAGGGTCAAAGGGACAAGCGGCGCGCGCGGCACGCCATCGATGTGGTCCACGCGCGATTGCAGACGCACACATGGCCAGGGGGCGGATCGGAAGCAGGTGGCGCCGCACTGGCCGGCACGCAGGGCAGGCCACGGGGCGGCCAGCGCCCGGCGAAAAGAGTGCAGAACGAGGGAGGGTCGAGGAGGATGGCGAGGTGTCCAGGTCAGCCGGATGCGCCGCGCCGCGAGACTCAGAGCCCGCAGCGAACAAGTGGCACGGCCGGACACTCAGGGCCCCAAGCTGTTAGGATGAAGCGGTTGGGGGGGGGGGGGGGGGGCGGGGCCGAGCAAAGAAAGGCATGGCGCGGTGCGCGCTCCACGATCTCGGGCCCACGGTACCGACGCGGCGATGTGCTCGCAGATGTGCTCGACCACGGCCATGTCGTGCGAGATGAACAGGTAGCTCAGGCCAGCTCGCGCTGCAGCCGCGCAGCAGATTGAGGATCTGGGCGCGGATGGCGATGCCAGCGCCGCAGGGTTCGTCGCAGACCACGAGTTAGGCCGCTGTGGGCCAGGGCGGCGCGCGAGTTGATGCGCTGGCGTGGCCGCCCGAGAAATGGTGCGGGAACAGCTGGCGCGGTTCGGGCCCGCAGGCCGACCTGGGAGTGAACAGCCGGCCACGCGCGCCTCGCGTCTCGGCCGGCGTGCCCACGTCCATCAGGTTCCAGCGGAGCGCGCACCGCATTCGCCTGCGCGCGTGCGGGATTCAGCGGGAGAAACGGGTCCTGGAACCGTCTGAATGCGACGGCCTCGCCTGGGCAGGTGCCTCGCCCGACAGGCCGCCCAGGTCAGGTACGCCCAGTCTGCATGCGGCCCGCCGTCACGGGCGCCAGGAGCATCACGGCCAGCGCCGTGTCGTTCTTGCCCTGAGCCCGACTCGCCCCACACGGCCAGCGTGCTGCCGCGCGCAGGGAAGGACACACCGTCCACGGCCTTGACACACTCGGGCCTGCCGAACGGCCTTGCAGACGGGCGCGGAAAGGGACCTGGAGATCGCCACCTGCCAAGATGGGTCCGTCCATGCGGGCGTTCATGCCAGGGACTCCGTATGGGCGCGGCATGCGGGAAGCGGGAGCGTGCAGCAGCATGGGCCCATCGCCGTGGGGATGGTCATCCACGCGGTCAGCGTGCGGCGAATCGCTGGCCGCAGCGCGGCTGAGGTCCTCGCGGCAGCGCGCACGAAAGGCGCAGCCGCTGCCCTTAACTCCCAGATCGAGGTGCACGTTGAAGCGGGGATCTCGGCAGGCTCTTGCGCTCGCCTGCCTGGCTGCTGCCAGCTCGGGCAGGGCATGGCGATCAGGCCGCGCGTGTACGGATGGGCGGGCGCGACAGACCTGGTTCGCAGCGGCCTGTTCTCACGATTCACGCGGCCCGCTATACATGACCATGGACGCGGTCGGCCATCTCGGCACGGCCCCATGCGTGCGGTGAATCAGCAACGAGGGCCTGCTTGTGTCGAGCTGCAGCTCGCGCGTCAGTCGAAGAATGCGCCTGCACGGTCACGTCCAGCGCGTGGTGGCTCGTGGCGATCAGGATGTCGGGCCGGCAGGCCAGGGCCATGGCAATTCATTCACGCGCTGAAGCGCCGCCGACAGCTGGTGCGGGTACTCGGCACGCGCCGGCTTGGGCGCGGGGATTTGCCGACCTGCCGGAGCATTTGGCCACGGCGCGCTGGCGCGCGGCGGCCCGTATCCAGGCCGGCGTGCAGGCGCAGCGGCTCGCGAGCTGCTCGCCCACGGTGACACCGGGTTCAGCGAGGTCATCGGCTCCGGGAAGATGCATGGAGATGCGGTGGCCGCGCACCTGGCGGATATGGGCCTAGCCTGGCGGGCAACCAGGTCCTCGCCCTGGGAAGCGCACAGCCCGCCCGTGATGGGCCCGGAGGCGAGGGAAGGCGAACGCAGCAGCGCCATGCGCCGTCATGCTCTTGCAGAGCCGGATTAGCCGACCACGCACAGGGTCTCGCCCGCGCGCAGATCGAAATCAACGCCGTTGAGCACCGTGAGCCTGGCGCGCCGGCCATGGAAGGCACGGCAGGCCGCTGACTTGCAACTCAGGGGGGTGTCGGTGTCAATTCGCGCTCGCCCTCAGCTGGGGTTGAGTGCATCGGTGAGGGCCATCGCCGATTCATGGCTGACGGCCAGCCACGGGGACGAAGATGCGGACGGGAAAGGCCACGCCCACCAGCACGACAGCAGTACTGGCGGGCCACACCGATCATCAGGCCCCAGACTCATCTGGTTGGGGTCCCCCAGGGTCCAGGAGGACATGGCGGCCTCGAACGGATGGCGGCGCCCACGGCCAGCGTGGCCGACACACCAGCGGCCTGGCAGCGCAGTGGGCAGGAGCTACCTTAAATGGATGATAGCGGCCGTGGCGCGCGCCGATGGCGCTCTCCGAGCGCACGAATTAAAGCTGGCGTGAGCGCATGAACTCGGCCGCGTGAGCAGAGCAGTGGCCGGCAGATGACGATTTGCAGATGGCCAGCGTGACCGTCACCAGCGAGGGCGAGAACAGCGTGACCACCCCAACCCAATGGCGCGAAACAGCAGCGCCGGCAGCACCTGGATGGAAGAAACGCGGTCACGCGCATCAGCAGCGCATCGACGCGGCCGCCGTAGTAGCCCGCCATCGCCCCAGCGTCACGCCGATGCACACCGACAGCAAAGCCGCGAAGGCGCCCACCATCAGCTTGGCGCGCCGCCGTGGATGAGCCCTGAGCACGTACGCGCACCAGCTGGGTCGCTGCGCCAGCCAGGCATCCTCGCTGAAGCGGGCTCAGCCGGCATGGTGGGATCCGAACGGCGTCCGAAGGCCAGATCCGGGGCGGCGAGGCCACCAGCAGACGATGAGCAAGAATGGCAATGACGGCAATGGCTCGAGGGGTGCGCAGGAAACATGCGCAACGTTCGCGCGCAGGGTGTGGATGGGTGCGGCCTGCGGCGCGGCGACGCTCGGCACGGAAAACGGAAGGTGGGGTGTGATGGCATTATGGTTCAGCCGCTTGAGCGGGGATCGATCAGCCGTAGCACAGGTCGGTGACGAGTCATCACGACCCGACGATGGAGGAGAACAGGCAGAACGCCCAGGATGGTCGGGGAGTCGGCGCGCAGAACGAGTACGAAGGCCAGCCGAGCCAAGCCCGGCCAGTTGAAGACCGTACGACGATTGATGGCGCAAGCCATGACGTGCCCGAAATGCAGGCCAGCATTGGTCACCACGGGAGCAGCGCGTTGCGACGACGCATGGCGGTATAGAGCACCACATGCTCGCCAGGCCTTGGCGCCGCCGCGTGCGGATGTAGTCGGCGCCGACGTCCAGCATGGACGAGCGCGACAGCGGCTTTTGTACTCGCCAGGTAGACCAGGGCCAGTGTCAGCGCAGGCAGCACAGGTGCGGGCACGTCCAGCAGTCGCACGGCCTGCGCCGCAGCGGCATCGGGCCGCGAATGCCGACAAACGGCAGCACGGGCCACCAGGAGGCAACAGGACTAGCACCAGCAGCATTGCCGCGTCAGAACACGGGGCGCCGCAAAGCCCACCAAGGACAGCACAGTGAGAAATGCGAAGCAGCCGTTGGGGCCCGCGCCGAGGACAGCACGGCCCAGCAGCAGTGCCCACCACGAAGGCCGTGAGCACGGCGGGCCAGCACCAGCAGCAAGGTGGCGGGCCGCGCTCGGCAATCATCTGCGCCACCGGCAGTGTTTGAAGAAGTAGGAGTAGCCCAGATCACCACTGGCCACGCGAGCCAGGTAGATGCACAAGCTGAAATGGGAAGGCGGCGGTCCAGCCCGTAGCGTTGTGGCGCAGCTCGGCCTGAGCTCGGGTTCCATGCAGCCGGCTGGCGCCGGCAATGGTTTCCACGGGATCGCCGGGCGCCGCAGGCACCAGTGAAGTTCAGCACCACCACGCCAGCACCAGCGCCAGGCCCTGACAGCAGGCGCTTGAGGACGTGGGCCGGAGAAACGACATGCAATGGCCGGGTTCTCCTGGAGTACTTCAGAGGAAGAAACTCTCGTTCATAGGCGAGGCCGGCCCCTGCAGACCTGGTCGCAGGTTGCCCCACCGTTTGCGCGCAGCCGTTGTGTCGGGCGAGTTGTTGATGAAGATCACCGGACAGCTCGTCCGTCACGGTCTTCTCGGAAGGCAGCATAGAGCTCTTGCGCTCGGCCGTGCAAGCGTGCAGGCTGGCCGTGGTGTTCAGCAGCTCGTCCACCTGGGGGGGGGGGAGTGCGGTTTAGGACTGGTGTTGGTCCAGACCACGGGCTTGATGTTGATTGGTGGACAGGTAGCGCGGTTGCCACGCCGCTTGACCGGGTCGCCCCAAGTTGAAGACGATGGCCATTGACAGGTCGAAAGTCCACGTGGCCAGCCGCCGGGGACAAGGCCGGAAATCTGCCGAGGCCTTACATCGACGGCGATTGCCCACCTTATTGCAGCTGGGCGCGCACTATGTAACGGCCACGTTCTTTTGCTGCTCGTCCGTGCCCGGCAGGTAGTCGATGGTGATCTTGGAAGCGTCCGCCAGTGACCCCGGGGCTTGAGGCCGGCCTCGGCCAGAAGGGCCGCGCTTCTGACGGTCCAGGGATAGCGCACCAGGGAGGCCGAGGCAAAGGGGCTGGCCGCCACGATGGCGGCGGCGGCCACGCCGGCGAAGCCGCCAATAGCGCCTTGGTGATGAAAGTCTTGTCGGATGGCCATGCGCAATGGCCTTGCGCACGCCGCACGCGTCCAAGCGGCTTCCCTGTCGTTCGTGTTGAGGGCCACGTTGATCGAGCCTATGCCCTCGAGCCTTTGCGAAGTCAGCGTGATCTGGGAGTGGTGGACAGGCGCTTAAGTCGATGGAGGCCTGCAGGTAGGGCACCATCTGCACGTCGCCGCGCTCAGGCTCAGCAGCAGGTGGAGGAGTCGGGCCACGATGTGAAGACAGCTTGCAAGGTAGGGCCGGCCGGCGGGCAGGAAGAACTTGTCGAGCGCTCCATCACGATGCCGCTGGCCCGCGCGGAACTCGGTAAGCTTGAACGGCCCCGAGCCCAACACGTCGGCGCTGTTGCGGCATGGGTCTTGAGGTCGGCACGTCGCATCATGTGCATGGGCAGGCCTATGGGCGGCCAGCGCGGGTCATTGCCAGCAGGATGGCCGGACTGCGGCGCGCTCATGCGGGAGATGGCCGTGTAGGGGTCGGGCGTGCACCTTCTCCACGGTGCACCAGCATGGTCTGAACGGGTGGTTGCATTGATGGCCATGATGGAGAAGGCCACGTCGGCCGAGGTGATGGGCTTGCCGTGTGGGAACACGGCATCCGCGAGGTTCAGGTCGCGACTTGCCGTCCTCGGACCCAGCTTCCAGGATTCGGACAGGGAGGGCTGGGGCGTCCATGGTCATCGAGGCGCAGCGGGCTGGCGAACAGCTGGGTGGAAGGCATGGCCGTGGCAATGACCGATTGCACGGCGCCGTTCAGATGCTGTGGCCCTGCGAGTGGGTGCCCAACCACAGATCAGGGTGCCGGCCGCGCTGCGGCTGCTGGGCCTGAAGCGGCGTGGACCCCACGCAGGCCCGCAAGCGCGCCGGCAAGGGCCAGGGCAGACAGGGCGCGGCCGTCGGAAAGTGATGGTGTGCATGGACGGTTCCCTCGGGATCGCCGGCCGGCGCGGGCTCGCTGCTTCAACCAGAGATACGCCCAACCAGGGCGCGGGCGCGGGGGCCACAGCCGTCCAAACGTGGAGCAGACGGCCCGGTTGTGTACCCGGCGTCGGCCGGCCCCCAAACCTTTCCTTGCCCGCACCCGCACCGCAAATGGCGCCGACCGCGGCCCCCTCTGCCCGGCCCGCGCCAATGAAAACGCCCCCCGATTGCCTCCGTTGCGCCATGGCACCCCTTCCGCCACAGACCACGCACAGTGGGCCGCCTGTTCGCGCTGCCCGGCAGCCCGCCTTCCCCTGAAGGACCCCGCGCCGGGCCCTGGTCCAGCCATCTCGAAGGCAGCCTGCCCGGCAGCGGCCATGGCCGCCCTCGCGCGAGCTTGTCGCGCCTGCTGGAGTTCGCGCAATCCCGTGACCACGGTCTAGAGCCAGACGTGGATGAAGGATTTCTGGAAGCCCGCCCGCGCAGGGCTATTCGTGCTGGCCCGGGATTCGCGCCTGGCTTGGTTTTGTGGACGGCGCCCTGGCCCTGACGGACAAGTCCCGGGAGCCCGCACCGGACTGGTCTGCAACGCGTGCTGCGTCGCTGACGGGCCAGAAACTCGCTGTCCAAGCCGCTGCAGTGGCGGCGACGTACCCCTTTTACACCTTCGTCTACGGCAGGCACGATCCCGCGCTGTTTCCACCGAAGGCTTTCGGGAATGCTGCACGCGCAGCCTGGGCGCGGGGCGCCCAGCTGCCGCACTGCGACGCCGGACTTCGAGACCCGACGACCGTTCCCGGACCTGATCGAGCAGATCCGCTGCGCCTGTTTGCCCTCGGCGCGGCTCGTCGTGGTTCGCGCTCAAGGAAGAGCTCCTGGTCACCGTGGGCGCGCAGGCGCCTTTCTACCTGCTCGGCGAGCCACTGTGGCCCACTCGCAGCGCATGGGCTTCGAGGAGCCCGGCCACCCGCATGCGCGCAACACCTTTTCGCTGCGCCGCCCACACTGGGTGCCACCGTGGCCGGGACGAGTGAGGGAGTGTGGTCGATGGCCTGCCGCCGCTGGAGCTACTGTCGTTCACGCCTCGCACCAGAGTCCCACCACCGTGACGCTGAGCCTGCAGCGGCGCGAGCAACTGCGGCGCCGCGCAGAGAGGGCGATTAGTGATCATGAGGACGACTACTGAGGCCGAGGAGAAACCTACCAGGGCACGCCCATGCCGCGCTCAGAGCCTGGACAAGCGGGGAGTGTGATCTATGTGGGTTCGCTGTCCAAGGAGCCTGTCGCCCGCGCCTGCGGCTGGGCTTATCGTTGCGCAGCAGGGGCGCTGATCGACGAGGTTGACGAGTGATGCGCCATGCCATGGTGCCGCACCCCAGCGCTTTCCTGCAGCACGCCTATGCGCTGTTCCTGTCGCTGCTGGGGCCACCATAGGCCCATGCGCGCCGCGTGAACCAGGCGATGTGGAACGCGTGGCGCAGGTGGACCGCTCTCCTGCGCGGCGGCACCTGCCGGATTCATCTTTTCCGCCCAGCCCCAGGGCGCGCATCGCTGTGGGTTGGGCAGGCCAAACCGCCGTGGTGGACGCCGATGCGCTGGCCCGCCGTGGCGCGCCGCCACGGCGGTGCTGTCGAGGCAGCATCGCGTTTTCTTTCGATGGCCGCGCCAGCCCGCCCCTTTTTTCCGGCTGCCGCCTGTCCTCCATTGCCAGTCGATCTATCGATGCCGGCATCCAGGCGCTGGCGCGGGCGGTGAATGGAGCTGGACCCAGCCGCAATCACTGCTGCGCCTTATGATTCCAGCCCCCCGGCTTGTCGTTGGGCTTTTTTGCAGGCAGCTGCTTGAGCAGGTCGCTCATGTGCAGGGTCCAGCGGGCGTTCCTTCTTGGGCGGAAATTGGCTGCACGAACCACTTGGTCGTAGATCTTCGGCCACTTCGCCCCCGAGGCCAGCATGCCCACCAGCACGTCTTCCACGGCCTTCTTGAGCGGGGTCTCGCTGGGCGGACAGGATGGCGATGGGCTCGGAGCCCCATCACCTCGCCCACGATCTTGAACCTGCATGGTTCTTGAGTTGGCGATGACGCCGGCACAGTTGTCGTCCAGGCACGAATGGCATGGCACGGCCCCGATTCGAGCATCAGAAAGCTTTCTCGAAATGGTCCCCTTGCCCAGCGAGGTGGGCAGGTTCACGCATTGTCGCGCCCCGTCTTTGCGCATCAGCTGCACGGCGGTCGTGCGGCCGAGGCCTCCACGGGCTTGCCGTCGAGCTCTTAAGGAGGTGGATGCCCGAGTCGGCGCGCACCCGCCATGCTCACCTGGCTCACGTAGGTGGTCACGGCAAAGGCCACCTGCTTTTGGCGGAGCGATGTTTGTTTGGTGGTCGGTCCGCAGCCGATGTCCACGGTGCCGTTCTGCACCAGGGGCATGGTGTTCTGCGAGGTCAGGGCCATGTACTCGATCTTGCCTTGGCACGATCTGCGCCAGCACCTTCTCGCACTCTCCACGTTGGTAGCCCACTTACTTCTTCTGCGTGGTCCCGAAGGCATAGGCCATGGGCGCCGAGCTTTCGCGCACGCCATCACCACCTTGCCTTGCCTGGATCTTGTCCCATCTTGCCGGCCGCCTCCTGTGCATGGGCAGCGCCAGTTGCCGCACCACACATGCCATCGCCACGTGGGCCAGTAAACGAATCGCATCGATGGGGGGGTCTCCTTGATAGTTGTTGCAGGTCCGAATGCGCGCTGCGCCTCCCCCTGCGTGCCGCCGTCAACCGGCTGCTCAGGCAGGGCCGCCGTCAAGGCGATTTGCATCAACTATCGAGTCAATCAGGCGCCTTGCATAACGATGAAATGGAAGAAGTTCATTCTCCACCCACATGACCCGGCCAACCCTGCTGGGCGCCGCGGTGGCCCCAGGCCCGCCGCGCCCGGTCCGCCTGCCGCCCCCTGCCGCAACAGCCGGTGCATGAGGCCCTTCGTCGAGTCATCGACCCCTGCCCATCGCCGCTGTCCTGGCGCGCAGCAGCTGGCGCGCCAGGTGCTTGCCCACTCCACGCCCCATTGTCGACGAAGCTTGTTGATTCCCCAGACCGCACCTGCGGAAAGACCGGTCGCATACAGCGCGATCAGGCGCCCAGCGATGCCGGTGTCCACTGCTGCACAGCGGAAGCTGCTGGGGGCCTTTTGCCCGCGCCATGGCGCTCTGGCCCACTTTTCGCCTTGGCGCCCCTCCTCCAGGGCCTGCGCCGGGGCAATGGCTTTTGACGACCAGTCTCTGGTGGTGTGCTCCATGTATGTGCCGCCGTCGCGCAGCGCGCATGAACTCCACGGGACTCGACGTCCTGGCCCTGGTGCACATCTGAAGAAGGCATCTGCCATTGGTGCCGGGCTCGCCCAGATCACAACGGGTGCCGTTCGCACGGCCGGGTCTGCCGCGCGTCGTCACGCCCTTGCCGTTGCTCTCCATCTCCAGCTCTGCGGTAGGGCGGTCAGCGCGCATGGCCATGGCTGTCCTGCGCAAGGCAGCGGCTGGAGAAGCCGCAGAAATCGCGTACCAGACGTCCATCATGCCATGCGCAGGGCAGGTTTCCCTCCACGCCGGGGAAAAGAATGCGCACCATGGCATGCGCGCCGTCCAGCAGCGCCACTGAACTGCGCCGCGCCAATGGCGATGGCCACCGGCAGGCCGATGGCCGACCCAGCGAAAAAACCCGCCCAGCCCACCCAGTCCCAGAATCCCACGTGCGGCGGATGCCGAAGTCGGCTGCGGCCTGCACATTGGTGGTGACGCCCACGACAGTGCCGGTCGATGGAGCACGCTGCCTGCGGTCCCTCGCTGTGCCGGCCTTGCTCCAGGAACCACCGGCGCGCCGAGTGCGCGTTGAGCACTGGTCTCGGCCGTGGTGAAGGATTTGGAGGCGATCAGGAACAGCGTGCTGAGGCGGGCGCACGCGCTCAGGCACATTGGCCCGAGCTCATGGCCATCGACGTTGGAGACTAAATGGAAATTCTTGCCCTCTTGCCGCTCGACCCAGTCCTCCAGCGCATTGACCACCACTTCGGGGCCAGGTGCGGCCTCCGATGCCGATTTTCCACGATGTCGGTGAGCCCTCGTCGCCACGCAACCTTCTCGGCCAGGGCCAAGCATATCGTCCACGGCTTCCTCGTGCACCTGGCCCAGCTGCTCGTGCATGGCCGGCTAGCCCCTGCTGCACGGTGCGCAGTGGCGCAGCGTGGCGCCGTCGCGCGGCAATGCGCAGCGCCATTGCATTACGTCACGGCCCTCGGTGCAGTTGAACGTCTCCCCGCCCGGCCACAATGGCGTCGCTCTGGGCCAGCACTCCCGGCCTGCTGCGCCAGCTCGCTCATGCAGCTCTTCGGTGCGCCTCGGTCCAGAGGTTCTTGGACAGGTCCGGCAAAGACATGGGGCGATGGGGCGCCTTCTGGCTCAACAGCGCCTCCTCCGGGCCCTCCGCGCGTCCGCGGCAAAGGCCTGCGCAGATCCAGGGTCGGATGTCTCTGTGGAAAGCTTTTCAATTGCCGGCCATGCCGGCAGGTATTGCACATACGGGCAATGTCTTCATCCAATCAGTCTGCGGCTTGCTGCATCAATGCTTCGAGCTTGCGCGTGTCGGCAGCAAAGGCTCGAATGCCTTCGGCCAGCTTTTTTTTCGGTTCCCATGGCGCCTTCGTTGAGGGCCATGCGGAACCCGGCTCGTCGTAGTGCACTGATCGAGCTCCAGGTCCGCGCCGCCTCGTGGTCAGGGCGCGCGCCAGGGGCGCATCGCTGGAGCCCAGCTGGGACAGCAGTTCGGGGGCGATGGTCCCCAACAGTCACAGCCGGCCAGTGCCACATTCTGGCCCTTGTTTGCGAAAGCGCGCGCCCATGAACCTCCGGTGTCATGCCGAATGCTTGTAGATGCTCGTAGATGGCGCGCACGGAAACGCACGACGGGGTCGTTGGCGCCGGCATGGCGGCCTCGTCCCTGGGCGCCGGCCTTGCTTCTTGTACCAGTCGTAGATTGCGGCCCACGAAGGGCGGGAGGCGAGATAGCTGCACACCTGGCCCTGGCCGCAGGGCACGGACGGCAGAAACGAGACAGCAGCGTTGAGGTTGGTGTGGATGCCGCGCAGCTCCAGCTGCGCGCCGCCTCGATGACTTCCCAGGTGGAGGCGATCTTGATGAGCAAGCGGTCGATGTGCACGCCTTCGGCCGGGGGTCACAGCTCATCAGCGCTCGGCACGCGCGCCACGGTGGCCGAGGGGGGTTATTGAAGGAAAGGGCGCGCATCGACTTCGGTGGAGACACGGCCAGGAATGGTGTCAGGATGTCGACAGCCGAAGCGCACAAGCCATGCGTCCATTGAACCTCGTCGAGGCTGCGGCCCTTGTACTGGGCCACGGTTGGAGCAATAGCGGTGCGTAATCGGGATGTGCACCCGCCTTGAGGATGAGCGAGGGATTGGTTGGTCGCATCACGCGGCTGGAATGGGCCAAGTTGGTGGAGTCGCGGTATCGGCCACCAAGGTTCGGGTACTTGTCGAAGCGCATCAAGCTGGTTCATGGAAATCTTGGGGCGGAAGCTGGCGAGGGGCGGCATCGCACAGGGCGGTGGGTTTTACGGCAAAATCCTCCGAGGTGTATGCGCGCCGCAGGGTTTGCCTCGGCCCGTCAGGAAAGTAAGCGAAGGATGCCGCTCATGCAAAATGCGCGCTGGACCTGCCTTGCGGCAACCCGCTTCCCTTCACACCACAGAACAACGCCCACAGCCTAATGGCTGGAACCGCATCACCGCCTAGTGCACTTCGATTAGCTCACGCAGTCCGAACAATCGCGTGGCCAGCCTGGTGTGGACGATACTAGGGACTTCGCACGGCAGACGGTGTGCGCGAACGGGGCCCGAGCGCGTTCCGTGCCCATGTCAGCAAGCCGACGGTGGTGCGCTTTGGCCGCAGCATGGGCTACGAGAGGCCTGGCCGATTTCAAGCTCTCAAGCTGGCGGGGCATCGTCAGCGAGGAGGCGCGTGCCCTTCATCCACCGCAGCGTGGACACCGCGACAAGACCAGCGACGTGAGTTCCAAGGTGGTGACAACCCGTGGCCGCTTCCTGCAGTACCGCAATGCGCCAGCACCACGGCCATAGAGCATGCGGCGCAGGCCAACGCCTCGACCGGCAGACAGGCCGGCTCATCGAGTTCTACTACGACGGCGCGGGCAACTCGGGCATCGTGGCGCAGGGATCGCAGCACACGGAGTTGTTGTTCGTCCTGGGCGTGACCGCCGGCCACCAGCGACGGCCACCTGCAGGTGATAGCGCCACCCTGCTGGGACCCGGCGACTGCGCTGGTGTCATTTCCAACTCGGGCCGCACGCGCGAGACCTGATTGACGCCGCGACATTGTCGCGTGAAGAACGGCGCCACCACGATTGCCATCACCCGACGCCATCTCTCGCCCCTTGCCTCCGTCCTGCACAGTCCACTGGCCGCCGACCATCCCGAGGGCTACGACCGCTACGAGCTACACCCCATGGTTGTCGCGCCTGCCTGCACCTGCTTCATCGACGTGCGGCCACCTTGCGTTGCGCTGCGCATCGGCCCGGCCCTGCAGCTTCGCTGGAGCAGATGAAGAACAACCCTGCGGGCCAAGCGGCTACACACGTAGCACCGTGCCCCCAGGCCCCACCCGCCTCGTTCAGCCCTGCCATCGCCGGAGCACCAGCGAGGCGTTGACAACAACCCGGCCAAAGCCGAAACCGTTTGCACCAGGGCATGCCTCATGGCCAGGGCCTTGCCGCGCGGCGATCAGGTCCAGCCCCTTGGGCCCGGGGATCGGGCTCCATCGGTTGCGCGTGGGCCGGGCGCCATCTGGTCGCCGCAGCGCCATCACCGTAAGATGGCCGCCACCAGGCGCCCGCCTCGCCCAGCAAATGGCCCGTGGCCGCTTGTGGAAGCGGATCGCCACGCCGCTGCCCTAGCCAAAACAGGGGGGGAGCGGCGCAATGGCCGCCAAGCTCGCCCGGTCGCCCACGGGCGTGGAGGTTGCGTGGGGCATGAGGTACTGCAGCTGATTCCGGGACAGCCCGTGCCATGTCCGCGCTTGAGCCCATGCTGCGGCGCGCGCCGTCGCCATCTTCCGGGCCAGAGGTGATGTTATAGGCATCGGCCTGGTGCCGAGTAGTCCACGACCTTCCGCCAGCGGCACGTCGCCGCGCGCCAGTGGGCGTGTTCCGCCTGCCAGCCCCAGTGCTCCCGCGCCCAAAGCCCATCACAAAGCGCGCGGCCTGTGTCCGAAGGGGCGCGAGGCCTCCTCGGCCTGTCCGTTGTATCCCGTGGAAAGGGCCTTGGCCGCCGCGAACGCACCCAGGCTACGCGGTCGATGGCTGCTCGGCGCCCCGCACAGCGCCAATCGGCCGCGCCGCGAACGGATCAATGCGCCAGCCGTCGCCCAACCCGCCTGAACGCTGGCCGCGCAGGCAGTGACCGGCGCACGCCAGCGGGCCCCTTGGTCCATGGCGTATCGACACATGGCCGGCCCGCGAGATTGACAGGAAAG
>JAGSMW010000102.1:0-87871 GCA_029286795.1 Byasa hedistus | reverse complement strand
CCCCCCCCCCCCCCCCCCCCCCCCCCCCCCCCCCCCCCCCCCCCCCCCCCCCCCCCCCCCCCCCCCCCCCCCCCCCCCCCCCCCCCCCCCCCCCCCCCCCCCCCCCCCCCCCCCCCCCCCCCCCCCCCCCCCCCCCCCCCCCCCCCCCCCCCCCCCCCCCCCCCCACCGTATTGGCGGTCACTAAGGAGGTCGTGATGTTCTAGGTATGACATAAGGTGCGAATTCAATATACGTTCCATAACCTTGCACATTATGGAGGTAATTGAGATGGGTCTATAATTGGCGGGATCCGTACGACTACCTTTTTTGGGCACTGGTTGCACATTTGCAAGTTTTCAGGAACTCGGCACTCGACCAGCCCGCAGCGAGAGGCGGTATAAGCGTGTCAAAATGGGAGACAACTCGGGTGCACAAGTTTTTAGCACTATAGCTGGTAAGCCATCAGGTCCACTAGCTTTATTCACGTCTAGATTACGCAGGGTTCTTAAAACCTGCTTTTGCGTAATGCGGATCTCGGGCATACTAGCATTGCAGTGGGGAATTTTGGGCGGGATAATATTGCCGACGTCCAGACGAGAATTACTAGCAAATAGAGATGCAAACAAGTTCGCTTTCTCCTCTGCTTCGTGGGCCAAAGATCCATCAGGCTTAACCAGCGGAGGCAAGGAACGCTGGCAGAAATTTGTCTCGACCGACTTAGCAAGCGACCAAAAGGCTCGGCTGCCGGATGGTAGGGCAGTAAGTTTGTCGCTAAGGTGTTTAAATCGGTCGTAATGTGCTTTCCTCAGTACCTTTTTATATGACCTGGCAGCTTGGTTAAAGGCTTTCTTCCTAGATCTTATGTCCGGAGCTTTGCGGTCTCGAGCATCAACCCAGGAAAGATAAGCCGAGTGTTTCTGCTTTTCAGCACGTACACACTCAGCGTTATACCACGGGCGAACTTTGCCACCGACGGGTACATCAGCGAAGGGGATGAAGTACTCCATAGCTTGATTGTACAACATCGGTTATAGCATCTGCGCATATCGACGGGTCCCCGGAAGAAAAGCATACCTGCCGCCAAGGGTAAGATGCAAAAAAGTGCCGCATCTCATCCCAATCTGCTGACTTGTATCGCCAAATTCGCCTAGTTCCATGAATATTGTGATCTGGTGGAGAATAAGACGAAACAGACTTCACCAGACAATGATCAGACGTTCCTAATGGAGAACTGACCTCAACATCGTATCTGTCTGGATCTGTGGTCAACAGAAGGTCAAGGCAGTTGGCTGTATGACTATCCACATCCGGCACCCTTGTCGCTTGCTTCACTAGCTGGGTAAGGTTTAGTGTTAGCGAAAAATTGCGCGCCTCTCTCCCTGCATGGTCTGTTTTCTGGTATGGGAACAGCCATTCCTGGTGAATTGCGTTAAAGTCCCCCAGAAAAACCAGCTGGGCAGTGGGGTATCGGAGTAGGGCCATGTCAGCAGCCTCATTAAGGTATTGGAATAGCCGAGTTGTCTCTTGATCACCGCTGTGCGAACGATAAACACAGGAGTAGAGGATCTTGTCCACACCTGTGTCCACCAAAACCCATACGGTGGAAAAGGTGGGGTCTTCAAGGTGACGGAGTCGCTGACAGCAGATATCGTTACGGACATACACACAGACTCCGGCACGAGGATAGAAGGTGTGCTCCAGAAAGTATCCAGGATAGTCAAGGTACGCCGTGTCCAATGGGCAACATATCTGCGTTTCCGTCAGAAAAAGTAAGTGCGGCTTCGTAGTCTCAAGGTGGTGATGGACTGCATTGAGATTTGAGTGAATACCTCGAATGTTAGTAAGGTTCACTTTAAATGAGAGGAAGTGCATCCGCTGTTGCAACATACTTTTTCTTTTGCTTTTTCTCATTATGTGAAGTGAGTGAATAGGATGGAGGAAGGAAGGTGAACGAGGCAATGCGTTAGGAGCCAAGCGACACTATCAAAAACACGGCGCTGTAGGGGAGCTTGATTTGGAGACTGCGGGGACGCCCGAACCCCCCCAGAGATCGCCATCGGGTCCTCTCATCCGGTCGCCAACCGGCACGATGGAGCCACCCTGGGATTTTTCGCAGTTGGCGGGGCAGCCGTTCATGAGTGGCTGTCTCACTACTTGGGCCCCCTACTACCTGCGGTCGGCCAGCGGAGCACCGTGCTTCGGATCCCACTACCCTCCGCGACCAAGCACCCGACGCAGCATCGATCAATAGGTCGCAGTCGGTTCCACCAAGCACTGCAACTATTCGCACCCTACCCCCATTTGGCTTCATTAAGCATCACGCCGGAACACGACTAGGTCATTTGGCGGCGTGGCTTTGCCCAATGTGTGGTACCGAGAGCCATCAGCCGAAGCTTACCACCGGAAATTGGTTACTCGTTTAGCACCACCCAGGGGACACGTGTAGGGTAATCATTATTCAGGTAATTCCTACGGACGCGAGCAACATCGTCCCCCGGTGCTGATACACCGCACTTAAGTTTTTATCACGATCCTACCGACTGCGCCATGTTATGTTGGGACGGGCGTCAATAACACACAATGTCTGGACACACACTGATTTATTATTATCTTTTCTTAGACTACCTCACAAACGTTACTGATTTTGGATGTAACCATGTTTAATGAGGGTTGTAAGGGGTTCCACACAACAACTTTCGGAACCCAAGCCAACCTCACCTGCTCGCGGTGCACCCTGATAATTAACGAACGAGGCTCTGGCTCCCCACCAACCCGCATTGGGCCAGCGTGGTGGGAGATGGCCCAAATCCCCCCTATGAATCCCTACATACTACGGCCCCAAGTGCTCGGCGGTACCGGAGGTCATGCCGACAGTGACGGATGTTGGCTAGGCACCGGAACCAGGGGTGCTAAGAATCCCCGGGCGGCGACGATTTCCCGTCAAACGACCTTGGCCCTGGCAACATACAACGCACGGACACTGCGGACCGAGGAGAAGCTGCTGGAACTGGAGGAAGAATTGAAGGGACTATCTGAGATCCGAAGAGAGGGCGAGGATACAATGATCCTCCGATCCGGCAATCTGCTCTATTTCCGGGAGGGCGAAGAACTGTCCGAAGGCGGTGTCGGGTTTATTGTCCATAGGTCTCTCATGAATAACGTTGTACAGATCGGGAGCGTGTCGAACAGAGTAGCGTACCTTATACTCAGAATCACCAAACGGTATTCGCTGAAGGTCATACAGGTATACGCTCCAACTTCGACACACCCAGACGAGGAACTAGAACTAATGTATGAGGATATCTCTAAGGCCATGCATGCTTCTAGAACTCACTACACCGTTGTCACGGGAGACTTCAACGCAAGGCTGGGCAAACGATGCGGTGATGAGATGAAAGTGGGGCAATTTGGAAATGGATCTCGGAACTACCGTGGCCAAATGCTAGCCGACTATATGGAGAGAGAGGGTCTTTACATGATGAACTCTTTCTTCAAAAAGCGGCTGCATCGGAAATGGACCTGGAAAAGTCCGGACGGTACGACAAAAAATGAGATCGACTTCATCATGTCGACAAAGACTCGAATATTCAATGATGTCTCAGTGATCAATTCGTTCAACACGGGGAGCGATCACCGAATGGTTAGAGGCATATTGAATCTCAAAGTCAAATTCGAGAGGTATCAACTGATGAAGTCTGCGCTCCGCCCAGAAACCGCCCAGATCCAAGACCCCGAGCACTTTCAGCTCCAGCTCCAAAACCGCTTCGATTGTCTAGAGAACTGCACTGATGTGGACCCGTACAATGACAGGGTCGTAGAAACTGTCCTTACGGTTGGGTCGGAATTTTTTAAACCCAGCCGCACTAACGCCGGCAAAAAGATCTCGGCACAGACCGCTAAGTTCATGGACGAGAGGCGTGGACTAGTTTTGTAGTCGTCTGAAGAAGCTTCCTACTATAGGCAGCTCAACAAGCGGATATCTAAGTCCCTGACCCGCGACATACGCCGATATAATACCGAGCGTATTAAAGAGGCGATTGAGCGCAACAGAGGCTCCAAACTGTTCGCCAGAATGTCTGCTATTGGACAGAGCCTTCTATCGAAGCTGAAGACAGATGACGGCAGAATCGTCACGTCGCGGTCGGAGCTTCTGGCCGAGATCGAGGACTTTTACGGACAGCTCTACACGACTACACGCGCACCTGTCAACCACCAGGCTAAAGACCCAAGAGCCAAATTAACCCGACACTACACTGAAGATATCCCGGACATCAGCCTGTACGAGATTAGTATGGCTCTCAAACAGCTTAAGAATAATAAAGCGCCGGTCGAAGGCAGAAGATTGGTGTTTGGTTCGGGTAAGTTTATAAATAACTTTGAAAGGATAGTTTAATTTGGAGTTGACAAAGTTTGAGTATGTTAGAAACTAGTCATTTGGCGGCGTGGCTTTGCCCAATGTGTGGTACCGAGAGCCATCAGCCGAAGCTTACCACCGGAAATTGGTTACTCGTTTAGCACCACCCAGGGGACACGTGTAGGGTAATCATTATTCAGGTAATTCCTACGGACGCGAGCAACATCGTCCCCCGGTGCTGATACACCGCACTTAAGTTTTTATCACGATCCTACCGACTGCGCCATGTTATGTTGGGACGGGCGTCAATAACACACAATGTCTGGAACACACACTGATTTATTATTATCTTTTCTTAGACTACCTCACAAACGTTACTGATTTTGGATGTACCATGTTTAATGAGGGTTGTAAGGGGTTCCACACAACAACTTTCGGAACCCAAGCCAACCTCACCTGCTCGCGGTGCACCCTGATAATTAACGAACGAGGCTCTGGCTCCCCACCAACCCGCATTGGGCCAGCGTGGTGGGAGATGGCCCAAATCCCCCCTATGAATCCCTACATACTACGGCCCCAAGTGCTCGGCGGTACCGGAGGTCATGCCGACAGTGACGGATGTTGGCTAGGCACCGGAACCAGGGGTGCTAAGAATCCCCGGGCGGCGACGATTTCCCGTCAAACGACCTTGGCCCTGGCAACATACAACGCACGGACACTGCGGACCGAGGAGAAGCTGCTGGAACTGGAGGAAGAATTGAAGGGACTATCTGAGATCCGAAGAGAGGGCGAGGATACAATGATCCTCCGATCCGGCAATCTGCTCTATTTCCGGGAGGGCGAAGAACTGTCCGAAGGCGGTGTCGGGTTTATTGTCCATAGGTCTCTCATGAATAACGTTGTACAGATCGGGAGCGTGTCGAACAGAGTAGCGTACCTTATACTCAGAATCACCAAACGGTATTCGCTGAAGGTCATACAGGTATACGCTCCAACTTCGACACACCCAGACGAGGAACTAGAACTAATGTATGAGGATATCTCTAAGGCCATGCATGCTTCTAGAACTCACTACACCGTTGTCACGGGAGACTTCAACGCAAGGCTGGGCAAACGATGCGGTGATGAGATGAAAGTGGGGCAATTTGGAAATGGATCTCGGAACTACCGTGGCCAAATGCTAGCCGACTATATGGAGAGAGAGGGTCTTTACATGATGAACTCTTTCTTCAAAAAGGGCGACAGAACCCGGTTGAAGAATTATAGACCCATCACGCTCCTGAGTCACATTTACAAGTTGTTTTCGAGAGTCATAACGAATCGTCTCGCTCGCAGGCTAGACGACTTCCAGCCTCCCGAACAAGCCGGATTCTGAATAGGCTTCAGTACCATAGACTACATACACACGATGCGGCAAGTTATACAGAAGACCGAAGAATATAACTTGCCACTATGCTTAGCGTTTGTGGACTATGAGAAAGCCTTTGATTCAGTCGAAACTTGGGCAGTGCTACAGTCGCTCCAGAGGTGCCAAATAGACTACCAGTACATCGAAGTGTTGAAGTCGTTGTACGATAACGCCACCATGTCAGTCCGTCCCCAAGACCATCGCAGAAAACCGGAGCTTGGTACTAGAATTGTAGATTTGAATGCCTTGAAGGCAGAAGATTGGTGTTTGGTTCGGGTAAGTTTATAAATAACTTTGAAAGGATAGTTTAATTTGGAGTTGACAAAGTTTGAGTATGTTAGAAAATAGTTAATTTGGGTATTGTATATATATATAGGATTGGTTGTATGTTCTGAATTAAGTAGGTTATAAGTTAATTAAGGAGGGTTGTATATTGTAGAAAGTGGTCGATTAAAGATTGTAAATATATATCGGTGTAAATAGTTAATTAAGTCAGTGTAAATATTTTATAAATTGCGGTGTTTTATTTAGGTGTTTGGGCTTGAGTGTTAGCTATTTTTATACACCGTAGTCGGTCTTAGCATTGAGTTGCGCAAGTGCCGCCTTGTAACAGGGGCATGTGGTTGAGGTTGCGGAGTGGTTATTATTCCTGGTCGGGTTGGCTTTGGAAGCACAATTGTGGCATTTGATGACAGTTTTGTCTTCCTTTTTGGGACAGTCTTGGAAGACATGTCCCTCGGTTGCGCAGTGGGAGCATGCCACAGACTCGGCTCGACAGTGCTTTTTAGTGTGCCCGAATTTCAGGCACTTGTAGCACTGGAGAAGGGGTGTGAAAGTCTCCACGTGAACTTGCTGATGATCAGCGTTGAGTCGAGCCTTGTCTGTGACAAGTCTCCATATGAGCGGGGTCACCTGGTCCTGTTATACAAACTTAGACTGATTGCAGACCCTCAGCGGGCAGTGAGCACCATGACAGTGACTTTACTGATGTCGATGTTTATTGGCAGTAAGGTCAAAGATGATTTGCACCATCGTTCATAAAATTACCCTGTTCTAGGGGGGAAAGAAGTATGCCCCTGAGGTCACTGGGATCTCCTAAGGTACGCACTAATGGCACCACACTTTGTCTTAGCCCTTCTCAAGAATACACCAAGTCCTTCTTAGCACTCTCGCTGACCTACAACATCTCCATACATCAATTATTTTTATTATTTTTCTACGAGACAACGAGACAAGCGAGACCTTCACCTAATGGTAAGTAACACGCTTGCCTATAACAACGCAGCGCTAAACACTAACATTCTAATAATTTTAAATTACTGAGTAGGTAGTGGTGGAATAAGACGTATTTTGTATTGGTCTATAATTTTTAATGTTTTAAAATAGATACAGTAGTTTTTTATGCATAATCTTTAAATGTGAAGTGAACCATCTAACCAGTGACCATTTCCAAATACAGTTTCCAACTTTTATTTACATTTTATTGTATTAAATTTCATAAGCTATGGAGGCACTCCAAGAATCTCTTAAGGACCTGTCTGTAAACTTCACCACACATATGGAGGAGTTTCAGCGTGTGTTACAGAGATGTTCTCCTGCAACACCGACAACATCTTCTTTGGCGGCAGAATTTAAAACCTTTGAAAAGTTCATTCTCTCTGCACTTACAACTGTCCACACTCAGATTGATCTTCTGTCTAGGGAGCTTGATCGCACCGAAATGAGACGCCGAAGAAAAATGATCCTATTGCATGGAATTCCAGAAGAACCACGCGAAAACACACCTGCCACAGTCAGCGCAGTTCTGACCTCCAAGTTACAACTTTCTGATTTTAGCGAAAATACCATCAGCCGCTGTCACCGGCTTGGACGGAAATCGGACAAAGCGCCCAGGCCAATAGTGGTAAAATTTCATAACACCTCGGTCCGCGACAAGGTATGGTACTCCAAAACCAAGCTTAAAGACACTGGAATCACTCAGTCTGAATTTCTTACGCGTAGCCATCATAACGTTTTTATGGAGGCGAGGCGACAACACTGCATTAACAAGTGCTGGACCCGCGACGGTGTCATCCAGGTGCTGGCTCCTGACGGGTCGCGGCACCAAATCGAAACCTTGCCTGAACTGGACCCCGTTAAAGATGTGCCAGCTGCAGCAGCACATCTTGCTGCCGCTAAGTCTTGTGAGGACAAAAGTGCTCCGCGCACTAAGAGGGCAGTTAAAAAGTAACTTTGTAATAGTTAATGTTGTAATAAATATGTGTTCACTTTCTGTAATTTAGTTACCATATTTTCTTCCTATTTTATTATACGTGTATTTTTAAATAAACATTCCCTTTTTTTTTGTTTTCATAATTAAAACATAATTTGCAATATTCATGTTATGGACGGTAGTCTGTTGTTATTTGCGTTGTCACAACATGACATTTGTCACAAACAACGCTCGCGTATTGGTTGTAAATTTTTGGTGTTGCAATTATGTTTTTTTACGTTTTGTTCTATCAAATGTGTATCGTATGTATCGTAATTTTAACTTCAGATATTATTTGTCTCTTTTTTCTATATATAACACTTCTTTTTGTTTTGTTTTACTGGTAGATGGTTTACTCTAAGTATGTTTATTTATTGTTTTAATATTTTATTATTGATAAAATTTCTTTATTTTTTTGTATTTGTGATTAGTTTTTAAATTTTATTTGAATTTAGCGTTTTGATTTGTTTTTTTTTTTGATTAGTTGATTGTTTTATTTTAAGTTTCTATTATTTATGTTGTCATTTCATAATAGTAACTACAGCAACCGTTCATTTCTCGATACGTCTTCTGAAGATTTGACCAGTAATGATAGTTCAGAAAGCACTTCTCTGGTAAATCATACTTTAAATACTATTCTTTTGAAAGAAAATAAAAATTTTAATATTATTCACATAAACTCCCAAAGTATGCCGCTCACTATCCCGATTTACTGACAAGTTTCGTACGTTCATATACATGCATTACTTATTTCGGAATCATGGCTCAAGCCATGCATTCCCTCTACATCCTACTCACTTCCAGGATTTCAATTAATTAGAAACGACCGTCCGGATAGAGGTGGAGGCGGTGTTGCCATCTATCTCTATGCTTTCTCTTATCATGATCTTCTATATCTGTCTTACAAAGTCAAACCTCCTAAAGCTAAGTCGAGAATATTACTTCAGCTCAACTTTAGTGGCATAGACTCTGAGCGCCTTTTAAAAGACGCCGAACAAATTCAGTGGTCTGCTGGTCTGAACAAGCCCACCGTGGATGAACAAGTGGCTGTATTCAACTCTAAGTTGATTCAGCTGTTTGACCTTCGTGCTCCTGCTCGTCCAGTGCACGTTCGACATCTTCCAGCCCCTTGGTTAGATGATAGTATTAAGAGCATTATCAAAAAGAAAAATCGTTTAAAAGCGAAATGCAAGGCGGACCCTAATGATACCAATAAAGAGAAATACAGGTTACTACGAAATCATTGCAACAAGGTGTGTAGAAATGCACAACGACGCCATATTCATGAATCAGTTCAAAATCCTGACCCCCCGAGGGTCTGGAAATTTCTTAAGTCACTAGTAGAGTTGGAAAATCTAATATTAATTTACCGCCAAATATTGATTTCAATCTGTTAAATCAGCATTTTTCCTCCTCATCGTGCATTGATGATCAAGTTAAACATACAACGTTAAAATTTCTTTCTGCTAAATCAACTCCAGACACATCCTGCTTTAATTTTAGTCAATTGTACAGCCGTGATGTTAAGAGAGCAATTTTATCCATCCATTCGAATGCCGTCGGTGGTGATTGCATTAGTCGTAAAATGATCATTCACATTTTAGATATCATTTCCCCCGTAATTACTTCTATCCCTAACAAATCTTTTAATACGGCATCTTTTCCGTCCCTTTGGAAAAAGGCCAAAGTAATTTCTTTACCCAAAAAAAAAGTCTGTCTTACCTGTCTGATTATCGACCCATTTCTTTACTTTCGTTTCTATCTAAGGTTCTAGAAAGATTAATGTCTAACCAACTGAGTTCATATCTCTTAAAACATGACCTTTTCAATCCTTCACAATCCGGTTTTCGATCTGGCTATAGCACCACTACTGCACTTTTGAAAATCTCTGATGATATTCGTTATGGAATGGAAAATCAAAAATTAACAGTGCTTACGTTACTCGACTTTAGTAATGCCTTCAATACAGTCGACCTTGATATCATGTTGGCAATTTTGCGCTCTCTTAACATATCTCCGGTTGTCATTGATTGGTTTCATAGTTACTTGTTTGAGCGCCAACAGCGCATTCAGGTGCAGGATAATTTCTCTACCTGGATGACAACTGCTGCTGGTGTACCACAAGGTGGCGTGTTGTCTCCAATCCTGTTTGCAATTTTCATAAACTCTATTACTAAAGACTTATTTTCTTCCTACCACTTGTATGCTGATGATCTCCAGATTTATACTCAAGTTTCTCTTAGTGACATCTGTCTGGGTATCCAGACAATTAACTCCGATCTAGCTTGTATTTCAAATCGGTGTAAAAGCTATGGCTTAAATATTAATCCAGCCAAAACACAAGTCATTATCATTGGTAGCTCTAAATTTCTTTCTGCTAAATCAACTCCAGACACATCCTGCTTTAATTTTAGTCAATTGTACAGCCGTGATGTTAAGAGAGCAATTTTATCCATCCATTCGAATGCCGTCGGTGGTGATTGCATTAGTCGTAAAATGATCATTCACATTTTAGATATCATTTCCCCCGTAATTACTTCTATCCCTAACAAATCTTTTAATACGGCATCTTTTCCGTCCCTTTGGAAAAAGGCCAAAGTAATTTCTTTACCCAAAAAAAAAGTCTGTCTTACCTGTCTGATTATCGACCCATTTCTTTACTTTCGTTTCTATCTAAGGTTCTAGAAAGATTAATGTCTAACCAACTGAGTTCATATCTCTTAAAACATGACCTTTTCAATCCTTCACAATCCGGTTTTCGATCTGGCTATAGCACCACTACTGCACTTTTGAAAATCTCTGATGATATTCGTTATGGAATGGAAAATCAAAAATTAACAGTGCTTACGTTACTCGACTTTAGTAATGCCTTCAATACAGTCGACCTTGATATCATGTTGGCAATTTTGCGCTCTCTTAACATATCTCCGGTTGTCATTGATTGGTTTCATAGTTACTTGTTTGAGCGCCAACAGCGCATTCAGGTGCAGGATAATTTCTCTACCTGGATGACAACTGCTGCTGGTGTACCACAAGGTGGCGTGTTGTCTCCAATCCTGTTTGCAATTTTCATAAACTCTATTACTAAAGACTTATTTTCTTCCTACCACTTGTATGCTGATGATCTCCAGATTTATACTCAAGTTTCTCTTAGTGACATCTGTCTGGGTATCCAGACAATTAACTCCGATCTAGCTTGTATTTCAAATCGGTGTAAAAGCTATGGCTTAAATATTAATCCAGCCAAAACACAAGTCATTATCATTGGTAGCTCTAAATTACTTTCTAAAATAAACTGGCCGAGTTTACCGCCTATCAATGTCAATGGTAATCTGGTTCCATATAGTGACAAGGTGAAGGACCTAGGTTTATTCATTGACTCTCGTTTGTCATGGATACCACAGGTTAATGAGGTGAGCAGGAAGATGTATGCTAGTATAAGTTCCTTGCGAAGACTTCGCAACTTTCTCCCTACAGCCACGCTAAAGTTAAGCTTGCGAATTCTCTTCTTCTACCAATTCTCGACTATGCTGATATTTGCTATCTCGACTAAACAGAAGTGCAGCTAGATAAGCTTGAGCGTATCCAAAATTTTTGTATACGGTTCATGTTTGGGCTTCGCAAATATGATCACATTTCTGAATTTCGTAGAAAACTTAAGTGGTTGCCTATCCGCTTTCGCAGGAATACTCACATTCTTTGTACTATATACAAAATACTTTACAATCCTCTCTTACTGCATTAACTAAAAAATCAATTTGAATTTATGTCCAACTCCCATAGCCTTACCCTTCCCTCGTTAATAAATCTCTCTCTACGTGTTCCCGTGCACTCCTCGTCTTTCTTTCATAACTTCTTTAACATTACGGCGGTTCGTTTGTGGAACAACCTACCTGTCCACATACGAACTGCCAAATCATTATTTTGCTTCAAAACAGCATTACCAGAATACTATCTTTAAATCTAATCTGCATCTTCCTATTGCTGTTGCCCATACTCAAATGTTTTTATTTATCTAATGCACCACTGTCTTCTCTTTTTTCTCTTACTATTTATGTCCTATTTTCCAGTGGGTTGTCTGGAAGAGATTGCTGCCTGAGCAATAAGACCGCCCGTTGTACATTTTTGTTTTGACTTATGTATTTCTTTCTTTCGTTAAATTTGTTACTGGTGTACAATAAAGAATATTTATCTTATCTTATCGATTGGGGCTGACGATGTCAGCCGATATATGATAACCATTCTCATTGATTTTATCGCACCTATTATAACTCATACCCTAAATTATTCTTTAACTACAGGAGTTTTTCCCACTCTTTGGCGAAGAGCTCTTGTTCTCCCTCTTTCTAAAAAAGACAATCCCACTTCTGTCTCCGATTACCGACCCATTTCAATTCTCCCTTTCCCTTCCAAGGTATTAGAAGCTACTGTTCAAAAACAATTGTCCGGTCACGTTTTAAATAATAACCTTCTTAGCACATATCAGTCTGGATTCAGACCAGGACATAGTACTACTACTGTCCTTCTTAAAGTAATTGAAGACGTTCGTGCCGGTATGGAGGACTCATGCGCAACAATACTAGTTTTAATCGATTTTTCTAATGCCTTCAATGCTGTAGATCATGACATCCTCCTTGCCGTGCTAGAATACTGCGGACAACCTTCTTTGACTCGGGATTGGTTCTCGTCTTACCTTAGAGGACGGCTGCAGGCAGTTCGTGCTGGTCACTCGATATCTGACTGGCTGACACTCCTTGCAGGCGTTCCTCAAGGTGGTATTCTCTCTCCTCTACTATTCTCTCTTTTCATCAATTTTATTACACCCCATATTCTCAGTACATTGCACCTATACGCTGATGACCGGCAAATTTATGCTCAAGCAAATTATAACAATATTCATGACACCGTCAATCAGCTCAACAATGATCTTGCTCGAATATTTGACTGGAGTACCAAGTTCGGAATCAATGTAAATCCGTCGAAGTATCAAGCCATAATCATCGGTAGGTCTCGGGGATTGGCAAAATTAGATCTCAACTCATTACCGGCTATTATATTTAATAATACAGCAATTCCATTCTCTCTAACTGTAAAAAAGTTTTCTGCCTTTAAGCACCAAGAGATTATTAATACAGACTCTGGTTATCCCTCTCTTCGATTATGCCAATGTCTGCTTCACTGATGCATCTGTCGAACTTCAAAGTAAACTGGATCGTCTTCATAATAATTGTATACGTTTTATTTTCGGGCTACGCAAGTACATACTACTATACACATTTCTTCCTTCCGTTCTCAACTCAATTGGTTGTCACTCTCTTATCGTAGATCTTTTAGGATACTCTGTACTTTATTTTCAATTCTATACGATCCATTTACTCCTGAATATTTAAAACGCAAGTTTGAATTTCAGGCTCTTTCCCACGAACGCTGTCTTCGGTTCACTGCTAGTTCCGATCTCCACATTCCTCTCTGCCAAACCAACTTCCTATACAATTCCTTCACTCCACAATCGATAGACTTTGGAAGAGCTTCGCCTTCGCCTTCGCCTTCGCCTTCGCCTTCGCCTTCGCCTTCGCCTTCGCCTTCGCCTTCGCCTTCGCCTTCGCCTTCGCCTTCGCCTTCGCCTTCGCCTTCGCCTTCGCCTTCGCCTTCGCCTTCGCCTTCGCCTTCGCCTTCGCCTTCGCCTTCGCCTTCGCCTTCGCCTTCGCCTTCGCCTTCGCCTTCGCCTTCGCCTTCGCCTTCGCCTTCGCCTTCGCCTTCGCCTTCGCCTTCGCCTTCGCCTTCGCCTTCGCCTTCGCCTTCGCCTTCGCCTTCGCCTTCGCCTTCGCCTTCGCCTTCGCCTTCGCCTTCGCCTTCGCCTTCGCCTTCGCCTTCGCCTTCGCCTTCGCCTTCGCCTTCGCCTTCGCCTTCGCCTTCGCCTTCGCCTTCGCCTTCGCCTTCGCCTTCGCCTTCGCCTTCGCCTTCGCCTTCGCCTTCGCCTTCGCCTTCGCCTTCGCCTTCGCCTTCGCCTTCGCCTTCGCCTTCGCCTTCGCCTTCGCCTTCGCCTTCGCCTTCGCCTTCGCCTTCGCCTTCGCCTTCGCCTTCGCCTTCGCCTTCGCCTTCGCCTTCGCCTTCGCCTTCGCCTTCGCCTTCGCCTTCGCCTTCGCCTTCGCCTTCGCCTTCGCCTTCGCCTTCGCCTTCGCCTTCGCCTTCGCCTTCGCCTTCGCCTTCGCCTTCGCCTTCGCCTTCGCCTTCGCCTTCGCCTTCGCCTTCGCCTTCGCCTTCGCCTTGTCTTTTGTAACAAATTTCATAAAGAATCTATAGACACCCAGTTTTCAATATAAAATTGACTATAAACATACTTAAAACACACTCAAACAAAGTTCGGACCTCACGACATTGCTCGATGCCCATGGTTCTGAGTGACACATTTTTGCGCGACATCGCCCGATGCCCGCGGGCTTCGACGGATTAATTCCATTAAGTCAAGATCTTCTCCAGTGGGTTGTCTGGAATAGATTGCTGCCTGAGCAATAAGACCGCCCGTTGTACATTTTTGTTTTGACTTATGTATTTCTTTCTTTCGTTAAATTTGTTACTGGTGTACAATAAAGAATATTTATCTTATCTTATCGATTGGGGCTGACGATGTCAGCCGATATATGATAACCCTTCTCATTGATTTTATCGCACCTGTTATAACTCATACCCTAAATTATTCTTTAACTACAGGAGTTTTTCCCACTCTTTGGCGAAGAGCTCTTGTTCTCCCTCTTTCTAAAAAAGACAATCCCACTTCTGTCTCCGATTACCGACCCATTTCAATTCTCCCTTTCCCTTCCAAGGTATTAGAAGCTACTGTTCAAAAACAATTGTCCGGTCACGTTTTAAATAATAACCTTCTTAGCACATATCAGTCTGGATTCAGACCAGGACATAGTACTACTACTGTCCTTCTTAAAGTAATTGAAGACGTTCGTGCCGGTATGGAGGACTCATGCGCAACAATACTAGTTTTAATCGATTTTTCTAATGCCTTCAATGCTGTAGATCATGACATCCTCCTTGCCGTGCTAGAATACTGCGGACAACCTTCTTTGACTCGGGATTGGTTCTCGTCTTACCTTAGAGGACGGCTGCAGGCAGTTCGTGCTGGTCACTCGATATCTGACTGGCTGACACTCCTTGCAGGCGTTCCTCAAGGTGGTATTCTCTCTCCTCTACTATTCTCTCTTTTCATCAATTTTATTACACCCCATATTCTCAGTACATTGCACCTATACGCTGATGACCGGCAAATTTATGCTCAAGCAAATTATAACAATATTCATGACACCGTCAATCAGCTCAACAATGATCTTGCTCGAATATTTGACTGGAGTACCAAGTTCGGAATCAATGTAAATCCGTCGAAGTATCAAGCCATAATCATCGGTAGGTCTCGGGGATTGGCAAAATTAGATCTCAACTCATTACCGGCTATTATATTTAATAATACAGCAATTCCATTCTCTCTAACTGTAAAAAAGTTTTCTGCCTTTAAGCACCAAGAGATTATTAATACAGACTCTGGTTATCCCTCTCTTCGATTATGCCAATGTCTGCTTCACTGATGCATCTGTCGAACTTCAAAGTAAACTGGATCGTCTTCATAATAATTGTATACGTTTTATTTTCGGGCTACGCAAGTACATACTACTATACACATTTCTTCCTTCCGTTCTCAACTCAATTGGTTGTCACTCTCTTATCGTAGATCTTTTAGGATACTCTGTACTTTATTTTCAATTCTATACGATCCATTTACTCCTGAATATTTAAAACGCAAGTTTGAATTTCAGGCTCTTTCCCACGAACGCTGTCTTCGGTTCACTGCTAGTTCCGATCTCCACATTCCTCTCTGCCAAACCAACTTCCTATACAATTCCTTCACTCCACAATCGATAAGACTTTGGAATGAGTTACCACCTAACATACGTGCTGCACGCAGTAAGGCTTCGTTTAAGAGAATGTTGTGGGAATATTACATGTCGCCATGAAAAAGAACTTTTTCTTTTTCCGAGTTCATGTCAGCTTTCATTAATATGTATATATTTTTTATAATTTATATCTTATTATATGTAATAATATTTTATATACCATTACGATACCGCACCCTTAATATATTTCTCTGCTCAACCCTATGGTAGACTGGTAGAGAATGCCTTATGGCATAAAGTACGTCTTTTTGTACAATTTTTTTTAAGTGTGCAAATAAAGCTTTAAATAATAATAATAAAATAATCCAACCCAGTTTAGACAGTGAATGCAGTAGTGACAAAACAAATAACAACGAGGAGCCTCTTTCAAGGCAGGTTACCAATACCAGTGATAATGAAAATCAAATGCTATCAAAAAATGGTGATTTTGTGTGGTCAAGAACCCCATTCGACATCCGAGATCGTTTGGGTAGAGCATACTTAATAAAACTCATACCAGGCATTACCAGGTATGCTTCAAATCGCATAAATACATTCAGAAGTTCCTTTGATTTTTTTTTTATTTAGGATAGGCCAGTGCTTGACTACGATCTCACCTGATGGTAAGCAGCTATGTAATCTAGGTGGTAAAGCGCACTAGTCTAGAAGAAGCCTGTTCACTCTTTTTTTGAAGACTCCCACATCAACCTGGACGGAAACACTGACGCCGGCAGACTGTTCCACTTCCTCGCTGTACGCATTATAAAGGACGAAGCGAAACGCTTTGTCCTAATGCGCGGGAGATCGACAACGAAGGGATGGATGGCTGCGGTGTGTCAGTACGTCCGATGATAAAAGGGCGAAGGCGGTATTAGATCATGCAGTTCTTGAGCACACTCTCCAAAGTGCATTCGATAGAACACCGAGAGACTAGCTACTCTACGACGGCGACCCAAACTGTCGAGTTTTGCATCCAGAAGCTCTTGGTCACCGACTATTCTCATAACACGCCTCTCCACCGAGTCCAGGACTGTCTGGACTGTGGACTGAGTTGGTAATTGGCAGCACCTGCCCAGATATGGCAGCAGTACTCCACACACGATCGGACCTGGGCTTTATACAGAGTCAGAAGCTGTCTCGGTGTAAAGTACCGCCGCACTCTGGCAAGGATTCCGAGTTTCCTCGCGGCTATTTTCGCTTTGGACTCGATGAACCGCCCGAAGTTGAGGTTTGTTGATATTTCGATTCCTAACAACTGAAGACGGTCGGTGCACTCCAAAACTGCTCCTCGGAAAGTGGGAGCCAAGGTGAATGGGCTCCTCTTCGCAGTGAACAGACATGCCTGCGTTTTGGTGGGGTTGAAGGCTACGAGATTGGCGTTTCCCCAATTGGAGACTGCCTCTAATGCGTGATCCAACCGCTCAACCATAGTCTCTCTTAAAGTCTGTACTTGATCTCGACTGGTCTGTGCAGTGGTCAGATATCTCTCCACAACTGTGCTGTCGTCAGCATACCCAAGGATACCGGGGACCAAGAGGTCATTGACATGCAACAGAAAAAAGGTTGCAGAGAGAACAGAACCCTGAGGAACACCAGCATTAGTAGTCATTGGGTCTGATGGACAACCTTCGACTACAACACGGAAAGACCGTTCTCGCAGAAAGTCTCTATTTATTTCTAAATAAGCGTATGAAATCTATATTTTGAAACAAACAAATATATAGGGTTCTTCACGTTTCGGAAATCAATGGGAAACGTTAGATGAAACGGAGTTAGATGCATATCTTGGTATTCTTATTTTTGCTGGAGTTTTCAAGTCTAACTATGAATATTTGGAAAGCTTATGGAAGATTATATATATATTGAAACAAATTTCGACGATTTTGCGTTTTCATAAACGTTCTGACCGAGAAGCAAGAAGACAGACTGACAAATTAGCAGCAGTAAGAGATATGTGGGATGAATGGGAGAAGCAGTTGTCAATGTTTTATAATCCAAATATAAATATCACAATTGACGAACAGTTACGTTCATTTAGGGGTCGATGTCCTTTCCGTCAATTGTTTCAGAAATAATTACTTTTGGTATTCAATTTGAAACATTTGCTTCATAATTTTAGTTTAGCAAACCTACTGTGAGGTTTTTAACTTTTTTTATTCATTTTTGCGATGAGGCATAATATGTAAAATACAATAAATGGTCAACCATACCGAAATATAGAATACCGGAATAATAGACCGTAGTCAAATAAATAACACTATATAAGCTATAATATACAAAAAGAATAATTAATCTTGATTTGTAAAACAGGATAGTTATATGCAGTTATTCAGCTATGGAAGAGCGTAGTCTCTACCGCAACTTAATTTTAAGAAACTGTGTCAAAAAGCAATAAAGAAATTTTTATTATTATTTATTATATGCGATACATTGAGCGAAGCAGTGACCTTCAAACACATACTTATTTATGTATGTATTATACTTAATTATAATACATACTATATAAATATTTCAGTACCTTTTAAAACATCCAGATACCCGGTAACAGACACGTTTTGTCCTCCACCGTCTAGAACCAATCTAGGTTCTCAGGCGCCCATATCCAGAATGTGCGTTACATATAATTCAGTATGCAAAGATGATCCGCACATTGATATATTTCACAATCCTCCAGACAATTACAAGAACAAAATATTAAAGTATCTCGAATAAAGCCACTGTCTCTACTCCGCGCAATAACTGTAACATGTACCTATCAAAAATATAAGCCAAGCATTTAGCATTTTAATAATGTATTCATTAATACTTAAATGTATTTACAAAATTGTTTCTTTGATGTATTTTTCTTTTTCTTTTAATTGTGTACCTACTTTTCTACGGATTTTCTTTTTAATCTCTGAGAAATTTTGAATTTTTTTTATTTAATTTATTTGTTCGCGCTTTTTTTTATTAACTTTTTTTTAAATTACAATATAGTAGGTATTTTTTTAAATAACATTTAATGCTAAATTAACTACTGCCGCATTTTCCGCCGCCGCTGAAGGATCCGGACTGCGGGCGTGTTGAACAGGGAGGTTCTGCAAGAAATGTGCAATGAGTTATGTCTAATTCACTAATATTGAACACGTCCGCTGCGGCAGGATTGCCTCTTTACCTGTTATTTTTACAAAATGTACTAGCCGAACTTCATGCAGTGGAAATTGAGCCACAAATGTTCGTTTTTTGTCATCCACGCGACGTGATCTCAGTCAACATATCTCGCACGTTACAATTGGCATCCTTATAAACAAAAATCACTACAAAAAATCTAAAAATCGTGTAACAAATCTAAAAACTACGCGAATTACTTCTAAACAACTTTATTTTAATTTTATAATAGACAAACGAACTGAACAAACCACGAAGTAAACTGACAACTGACATTAGCGGTTTACAGTTGTTTAAAAGGTTTCAATCTTGCAAACAACAGTCCTAATCGAACCGCCGTCCTGAACGCACGCTCTCTCGGTGCTCCGTGGTCATAAAGTTCGCTATAAGTGACAAAAGTGGTTTTGTGAAAAGACTTCTGCAGGTGTTTTATTACAATAGATTCCCGGAATCTCACTTAATTGTTAGACGCCTAACTTGCCTGCAGGTGTCTCTTACACAATAAACACCGCCACATAATTGGTGTCAATAAATTAGTTCACTTTTCATTTAGTAATATTACATTTAGATTATCATTGTGTTAAGCTTATTGTTTAGTGTTATTTTAAGTGCGACTGTTGTTCGGCTGAATAACTGGGGCCGTAAACCGGAAAGGAACAATCGCGGGCAGGATTTCGTAACATATTTTTTTTTTTTTTCGGTTTATTTTTATTTATAACAATTTATTCAATAAAAATTGCGATTTTATCCGTCTGATAAGTTCTGAAATAACTGATAATCAAAAATCCAAAATTCTTTTTCTCATTTGTTCACAAAAATCTTAAAACCGTTTGTATACATTCAAAATCTCTTTTCATTAGTTTTGACAACAGATAAAATAAATAATTTCCAGGTTTATCAATTATTTCAGGAAGCTTACGCATTTTAAATTTATGTCAAAGTTATAGTTACACATTGATTTCAGACATATATTATACATATTATATACATTCTAAATTTCCTGACTGCAGGAGGAATAGATCCTATCATTATCAGGCGCAGCTTTGACCCTACTAATTAAAATTAGCACTTAATTACTTTTGTCAAACAGCATTTAGTGATTTTAACATTGTTTCTCCCAAATGGCTACTATGCGTACTCCATCAAAGAAGGCAAACTGCGATGTCAGTTCCAAAAAAACTAAAGATTTAGTATTAACACCCGAGACCTCTTCAACGAGCGCTATTGTTCAACGCATTATTGGAGAAACAGAAACTGGTAGAGATGATTCACGATTGAACTCGCCGGAGCATGTGACGCAAACAGGTATAGCGGAGCCTTCACACATATCGAAACAGCAGAACGGATCCATCCTGGACCCCCAAGAAACGACGCAGATACTTACAGCGGAAATAGCTGAGGATGCGCACCTGCCCGAGCCAAGAAAGAGAGCACCAAGTGGTAGGATAGTAGAGGCGAGGGAATGGCATGAGTACGCAAGGAACAATATTAATAAGTCTCGCAACATGAGGACGGGACTAAAAAATGCTGCCATATTAGCGGTTGACAATTTGTTCCGTCTGATAAAGGAGGGAGCGGACGAGCTGATGCGGAAAAGAACGGTAGCCCCGAAAGTTAAAGTACCAGAAAAAGAAAGCAAAGGGGTTAATACAGATGATATAGGAGAAGACGAAGAACAAAGCAAGGAGGAAAGAAGGGGACAGGGTACAAAAGAAATACTAGAGATTTCGAAATTACAAGGGGAAAAGATAGAGAACACTTATATCGAAATGGAAAGGCTAAAGCAGGTGATGGAACAGCATAGATCGACACCTTCACCAGCATCGTACGCGGAGGCAGCTAGCCTGAACCACAGACCAAGTCTTGAAAAAGAAGTAATGCACTCGGTCGTCATTTCATCAAAGAACGATCAGGATACGGGTGAAGAGGTGCTGGCAAGAGTTCGCGAGGCAGTGAATGCCAAAGACGGTTGGGTCACTGTTGACCGAGTACGCAAAATCAAGGACAGAAAAATAGTAGTCGGGTGCAAAACTGAAGAAGCTCGACAAAAAATCAAGGAGAGATTGAAAGGTGCAGCAGATCATCTTAACGTCGAGGACATTAAAAACCAAGATCCCATGGTAGTTCTTAAAGACGTCTTATCGTACAACACCGACGAAGACATTCTTACGGCCTTTAGGAACCAAAATGGAGATGTTTACCGAGGTATAGATCAGGACAAGGCCAAAATAGAAGTACGGTACAGGAGGAAAGCACGAAACCATCACTGCGCACATGTGGTCCTTAGAGTGTCATCACAAGTGTACCGCAATCTTATGGAAAAGGGGCATGTATACATCGACATGCAGCGTATTAGGGTAGAGGACCAAACACCGCTTATCCAGTGCTCAACTTGCTTGGGATATGGACATGGACGCAAATTCTGCAAGGAGACTGTATCGAAATGCAGTCACTGCGGTGGCCCTCATCTAAAGAAAGATTGTGGAGGCTGGATGGCAGGAGAGGTTCCCAAATGCTGCAACTGTAATGCGGCGAAACTCGGACAAATGGATCATAACGCATTTAGCGCTGAGTGTGCAGTGCGCAGAAAGTGGGAGGCAATAGCCAGAGCCAAGATAGCGTATTGTTGATACGGTTGATAACGGCTCACGGATACCCACTGGAGGATATGTAATCGCCCAGGCTAACCTGCAAAAAAAGCAGTTAGCAACGGAAGAGCTAATGATAGAGTCAGCCAACAGAAACATCGTCCTAGCACTGGTCCAGGAACCCTATGTGGGTGGAATAAGGAGAATGAAGAATTACCGAGGCGCGAGAATCTTCCAGAACACTGGTATAGAAGACGGGACAGTGAAGGCAGCAATTGTTGTATTTAATGATGACATTGACGTCCTCCAGTGCCCCAATCTCTCTGATAATAACATCGTTGTTATAAAAATCCGAACCAGTGCTTGGGAAATCGCTGTAGTGTCATTTTACTTTGAGCCGGACAAACCCATAGGACCGTACCTGGACCGGCTAAAAGACATCTGCGGTAAAATGGGAAGTACGAGACTACTGATAGGAGGCGATTGTAATGCCAAGAGTACTTGGTGGGGAAGCACTAATGAAGACACCAGGGGTGTTGAGATGTCCGGAGCCTTGGAAGAGTCTGGGCTCCAGGTATTAAACACAGGCGATACACCCACGTACGACACTGTGAGGGGTAATAGGGTGATCACAAGCCACATAGACATAACGGCATGTACTGACGACCTTGTGGGATTAATAGCAGACTGGACCGTAGACCGATCGGTTACGAGCTCAGATCACAACACCATTCTCTTCCAGCTTAACTTAATAAGGAGTAAGGGTTTTAGAATAGAGAGAACAACTCGGCTTTACAACACCAAAAAAGCTGACTGGGCGCTCTTCGCTAAGGAGTTGACCAATAACAAAGCCGCATACAACATCTGCGCAGCAACAATAAATGAAGTTAACCACAAGGAGCAGTTAGAAAAAATTGCGCGAGATTATACGGAGGCTATAACCCAAGCATGCATAGCAAGTATGCCTACAAAGAGAAGGTCTGAGACCGTAAAAGTCCCATGGTGGAACAAAGAGCTCGAACAAAAGAAAAAGAAAATGGTTACTTTTAGGAGAAGGATCCGAAATGCTGCCCCACATAGACGAGCTATGGTCGTCGAAGAATACCTGGAGAAGAAAGCAGATTATGAAGGTCATGCCAAAAAAGCCCGTATAGCAAGTTGGAAAGAGTTTTGTGAAAGACAGGACAGAGAAGGATTGTGGGAAGGAATATACAGGGTTATCAACCGGACCACCAGGAGAGAAGAAGATATGACCCTGAAAACCAATGATGGAAAACACCTGAACCCTAAAGAATCGGCAATCTTACTAGCCGAGACATTTTACCCCGAGGACCTAGCTGAAACAGACAACACAGACCATAGTCGAGTTAGAGAAGCGGCAGAGACAGTAAACGAGCTGGTCCCTAGTGAAATTCATGATCCACCGTTCACCTCATTGGAGTTGAAAACCGCAGCGGAAAGTTTCAATCCCAAAAAGGCTCCGGGAGCGGATGGTTTTACGGCAGATATCTGTAGCAGAGTAATACTCCAGGATCCGGATTCTCTACTTGCCTTTTACAACAAGTGTTTGCAGATTGCACACTTTCCGAACATCTGGAAGCAAGCCACAATAGTGGTGCTTAGGAAGCCAGGCAAGGATGATTACACGAACCCCAAAGCGTACAGACCAATAGGTCTACTGCCAGTGTTGGGGAAGATCCTGGAGAAGATGACGGTAGCGAGAATAAAATGGCACATAATACCGAGGATTAGTACTCGCCAGTTCGGATTTATGCCCCAGAAGAGCACCGAAGACGCCCTCTATAAACTGGTACACCATATCAGGGGTAAGTTGAAGCTCAAAAAGATAATTACCCTAGTGTCTCTGGATATAGAGGGGGCCTTCGACAGCGCCTGGTGGCCGGCAATCAAAGTCAAATTGGCTGAGGAAAAGTGTCCCGTAAACATAAGAAGGCTACTAGATAGCTACCTGAGCTGCAGAAGGGTTACAGTAAGATTTGCCGGGGAGGAATGCATGCGCAGTACCTCGAAAGGTTGCGTGCAGGGGTCAATTAGTGGTCCTCTTCTATGGAACCTTCTTCTGAATCCGTTACTTGTAGGACTCACTGCAAGAGGTGACTATTGTCAAGCGTTTGCGGACGACGTCACCCTTGTTTTTGACGGGGATACGGCACACGAAATAGAAGGACGAGCCAATGCCTCTCTCGAATATGTTAGGCAATGGGGTGTTAAAAATATGTTGCGGTTCGCACCGCACAAGACCTGTGCAATGGTGCTGACTAAAAAACTCAAATACGACACCCCACGGCTGCATATGGGAGGGACTTACATTACTATGTCCAGGGAAGTAAGGATTCTGGGGCTTACCATTGACGATCGCCTAACATTTAATAGTCACGTGGCGAATCAGTGTAAGAAGGCATTAGGCTTGTATAGGCAAATCGCTCGGGTAGCCAAGGTCACTTGGGGTCTTGATCCCGAAATCGTGCGGTCTATATACGTAGCTGCGGTCGAGCCGATAGTGTTATACGCGGCAGCGGCATGGGCACCTGCAGTCAAAAAGCTGGGTATTCAGAAGCAGCTCAACACCGTGCAGAGAGGCTTTGCACTAAAACTCTGCAGAGCGTACCGCACGGTCTCTCTCCACTCGGCCTTGTTGTTGTCAGGAATACTACCCCTAGATCTTAAAATTCAGGAGCAGTTCGACCTGTATGAGGCTCGGAGAGGATTGTCCCAGGCACTGCTAGGCGATAAGGAGGTGGAGCGAATGACGGTATTTGCAGATACTCCTCACCCTGCTTCACATATGGACCTCAAGTTTACAAGTCTGGTAGACCAAAACTCCGTGGACGAACACAATGTGCAGGCGGTTAAGATATACACCGACGGCAGCAAGCTTGAGGGTAAGGTTGGAGCCTCACTTTCCATATGGAAAGGCGAAGGGGAGGTCCAAAACCGGAAGCTATATCTGTCCGCGTACTGCACAGTCTATCAGGCCGAACTCTTGGCCATATGTGAGGCAACCAAATTAGTGTTGAGAAGGAAGGAAGAGAGCTACGGTTTGTACAGTGACTCTAGAGCTGCGCTAGATACTGTTACAAATTATGGCTCGCTCCATCCTCTTGCGGTGTTGGCTAGAGAAAATTTACGTAGGGCCTCTGACCAGAGCAAGAATGTATCCTTATTCTGGGTCAAAGCCCACGCGGGCATACCTGGGAACGAGCGTGCGGATGAACTGGCCAAGCTGGCTGCCCTTAACAGCAGAATGAAGCCAGACTATGACCAGTGCCCAGTGTCGTATGTTAAGTGTCTACTTCGAAAGGCCTCAGTTGCAAGATGGAGCACCCGATATAACGAGGGTACAACCGCGTCCATCACGAAACTGTTTTTCCCAGACGCAACTGAGGCGTATAACTTGATAAGAAAGATCCGGCCAACTGGTCACTTAACCCAGATATTTACTGGCCACGGCGGATTCTCCCAATACTTGAACCGTTTCAAGTGTCGGGACAATCCATGGTGCATATGTGATAACGCCACGGAGGAAACGGTTCCTCATTTGCTAACGGAGTGTCCTATCCATATAAACTCGCGGCATGAATTCGAGCAAGAGAAAGGGCTGAAAATAGATAAAGTAGGTTTATGCGAGTTAGTAAAAAATAAGTTAGTTAGAGATAAATTTTTTAAATTCTGTATAAATATATGTACAGTAGTTAACAATAGGAATAAGGATTAGTAAATACGATTTTCGTAATGATATTTAAAATATTATTACTAGTAAATTATGTGAATAGGATAAAAAGCCCCTGAATAATAATATCAGGGAAAAGTAGGAAAAAAAAAAAAAAAAAAAAAAAATCTTGCAAACATGGCCGCTGTGATGTATTGTACGGCGAAAACAAGAGAGCCAGAGATGTCATATCAACTGTATTCATGTGCACCTACTTCCCAACTTTGATAGTTTCTGCCGCTATAAAATTTCCTTTTGTTTCTGACGAGCGTTTTGTTTGTACTAAGTTTCGCCAGACTGATTGCGCTGTCACTGTCACAAGAGCCACGCGTTGCGTGCCCTCCTGTAAATGAATTATTTCCTATGATCAGTTGTGACCTATTCTTAAACACCCATGTGCTTTACGCGACACCTTTATATATATATATATATATATATATATATATATATATATATATATATATATATATATATATATATATATATATATATATATATATATATATATATATATATATATATATATATATATATATATATATATATATATATATATATATATATATATATATATATATATATATATATATATATATATATATATATATATATATATATATATATATATATATATATATATATATATATATATATATATATATATATATATATATATATATATATATATATATATATATATATATATATATATATATATATATATATATATATATATATATATATATATATATATATATATATATATATATATATATATATATATATATATATATATATATATATATATATATATATATATATATATATATATATATATATATATATATATATATATATATATATATATATATATATATATATATATATATATATATATATATATATATATATATATATATATATATATATATATATATATATATATATATATATATATATATATATATATATATATATATATATATATATATATATATATATATATATATATATATATATATATATATATATATATATATATATATATATATATATATATATATATATATATATATATATATATATATATATATATATATATATATATATATATATATATATATATATATATATATATATATATATATATATATATATATATATATATATATATATATATATATATATATATATATATATATATATATATATATATATATATATATATATATATATATATATATATATATATATATATATATATATATATATATATATATATATATATATATATATATATATATATATATATATATATATATATATATATATATATATATATATATATATATATATATATATATATATATATATATATATATATATATATATATATATATATATATATATATATATATATATATATATATATATATATATATATATATATATATATATATATATATATATATATATATATATATATATATATATATATATATATATATATATATATATATATATATATATATATATATATATATATATATATATATATATATATATATATATATATATATATATATATATATATATATATATATATATATATATATATATATATATATATATATATATATATATATATATATATATATATATATATATATATATATATATATATATATATATATATATATATATATATATATATATATATATATATATATATATATATATATATATATATATATATATATATATATATATATATATATATATATATATATATATATATATATATATATATATATATATATATATATATATATATATATATATATATATATATATATATATATATATATATATATATATATATATATATATATATATATATATATATATATATATATATATATATATATATATATATATATATATATATATATATATATATATATATATATATATATATATATATATATATATATATATATATATATATATATATATATATATATATATATATATATATATATATATATATATATATATATATATATATATATATATATATATATATATATATATATATATATATATATATATATATATATATATATATATATATATATATATATATATATATATATATATATATATATATATATATATATATATATATATATATATATATATATATATATATATATATATATATATATATATATATATATATATATATATATATATATATATATATATATATATATATATATATATATATATATATATATATATATATATATATATATATATATATATATATATATATATATATATATATATATATATATATATATATATATATATATATATATATATATATATATATATATATATATATATATATATATATATATATATATATATATATATATATATATATATATATATATATATATATATATATATATATATATATATATATATATATATATATATATATATATATATATATATATATATATATATATATATATATATATATATATATATATATATATATATATATATATATATATATATAATGCATAATAATATATAAGTAAATAGACGTGTATAAATATTATAATGTCTGTAATTGAGCTACGTGCTCTCGGACCCGTTTTTTAAACAGAAATTTGGACTGAGTACCTCGTATCTCTTCGGGTAAGGAGTTCCAGAGTAGTGCAGCCTGAATTGTAGATGAGTTCCCATAGAACCCGGAATGATGTCTAGGGATAGCGATCTTATTCTGAATAGAAGATCGAAGGTATCTATCCTGGGAAGATAAAGGACTATGTAATTTATCTTTGAGATAAGAAGGAGAGGACGGATTATTCAAAATGGAGAAGAGAACAAGCAAAAGTCTAGAATTGCGCCTTTGTCGGATTGTGAGCCAGTTAAGCTGAGAACGATATTTGGAGATGTGGTCGTACTTACGCAAACCGAAAATGAATCTGATGCAATTATTCAAGAGGCGCTCTAGCTTGTTAAGAAGAACCTGGGATAAGTCTGGGTAACACACATCTGCATAATCAATGATAGGTAATATGAGTGTTTGTATAAGCAAGATCTTACATTTCATCGGTAGAAAATGTTTCAGCCGATAAAGCGAGCGTAAGGTGCCGGTTACTTTGCGACTAATTTCTACAATGTTTGGCCTCCAATCAAGCGTACTGTCAATGAGTAACCCTAGGTTTTTTACGGTCTTACTGAAAGGTATGACGTGGCCATTGTAGTAAATTGATTGAATATTGCCAAAATCAATTCTCGTCAACATCCTCGCACTACCTAAGATGATTGCTTGGCATTTGAGAGGGTTGATTGAAACTCCATAATTAAATGACCAATCTCTAATTTCCTTTAGATTTCTGTTCACTTGCGCAATTCCTTCCTGTAAGGTCTCAAAATCAGTATGTACATAAAGTTGTAAGTCATCAGCGTACAGGTGGTACGAGCAGTCGAATTTAGATGTGATTAGGTTTATAAAAACTGAAAACATGATAGGAGAAAGTATACCGCCTTGCGGTACGCCAGTTATGACGTCTGCCAAACCGGAGGACTCATCCCCGATTATGACAGACTGCTGGCGCCCACGAAGATATGATGAAAACCATTCCAAGGTGGTGGGTGAAAAGTTGTAATGGGAAAGGATGGCAAGTAGGATTTCGTGATCAACTGTATTGAAAGCGTTAGAAGTCTATTAACACCATTACTGTACCCTTTTTATCTTCCATTCCCTATCTAATGTCATCACAGCCCACTGCCTTAGATTTTATGGATATTAAAGATTTTCCTCCTGGCTAACAAGAGAAAAATGAAATGGTGGATATTCGTGGGGTCGCATGGAAGCAATGGAAGCAATGATCGAGGATCTAATACCAGGGTAAATTACAGGCGCGGAGGAAAAGTGACGGTTAATATCATTTAGTGGTATAGTGACTTTACAATCCCCTAAAACAGGCTTGCCTATACCAGATGTTTTAAGAAATTTCGAGACTTCTGCGGGAGAAGAATCAGATATATTACTATAGAAGTACCGGCGTTTGGCTGCTCGTACCATCTGATTGCATCTGTTTCTAGCAATCTTAAAGAGTACCCAGTTTTCTTCCGTACGGTCGCGTTTAAAACGACCGAAAGCTCGATTTCGTCTTTTCATCGCCATCCTTATGCTCTCATTTAACCAAGGCGCAGGATTACGCTTTAATTAAATCCTGCGTAAAGGGGCATGTGCTTCTTTTTTTTTTATGCTACTATGCGACGAGACGAGCAAGATGTTCACCTGATGGTAAGTGATACGCTTGCCACAGACAACGAGGCGCTAGTTAAGATGGTACACACTGCACCACATTGCGCTCGTCGCCTGAGACATAAAGTGTTAAGTCTCGTTACCCCAGTATTTAGACTAGCTACCATGTATTACTGTAAGATCGGGAGAGGAAGTTAAAATGAGATCAATCAACGAGTCATCAGTGTTGAAATTATGGTGAGTTGGCCCAAGAGAGAGAATAGTGAGGTTTACAGACTCAACCATTGCACGAAGTTTGTAAGAACGAAGAGATGGTTTTAATAAGTTGGTGTTGAAATCACCCATAATCATGCAGTGTGTGTACTCAGAACAAACGTTATCAAGAGCCGTTTCTAAAGTGGCGAAATAATCTACGGAAGGAGGACAATACACTACTCCAAGAAGCATTCTGGAACGTTTGATGTCAATTTCCAGAAACAAAAATTCAGACGAGGCCGAATATGGTGATGGCGCCGCTAGAACCACTTTATATGGAATTGAGCCACGTAGATAGATAGCAACACCGCCGCCTCCTTTTCCGACATGTTCATTTCTAATAAGAACAAAACCCGGCAATGTATACGATGTTGACTGTAAAGGTGGTTTTAGCCAACTTTCCGATACTAAAATCCCATGAATATTGTTCGTGGAAAATGACATCTGGAGATCAGCATAGTGGTTAGGTACGCTTTGAGCGTCAATGTGACAAAAATTTAAATGCTTATCACATGATAAAAAAACATTTTTAAGGTCTTCCTCTAGACTGAAAGTCGTTCCAGACTCACTACATGAATTGAATGATAAATCGGACTCGTGAGCTGAATAAAACGACTCAGCGTCAGACAAAAATTAATTAAATTAAAATAAAAATTGTAACTGCTTTAAGTCTACACTCAAATTCCTCCATTTTTCGGTGTAGGCTGCCTTCCAACTTCCTCTGCATATTCTCAACATCACCAATGTTAGTCATCATATGTAATATTCTGTAGCTGAGCACAATCAAAACAAACTATAACAAGTTATTATACCAGACAGGTTTTACTGTGGGGTTGTGAATATATGATACTTGAGTTTAAATTATACACATAACTTTTATATCCACTGAGTAGTTATAATTAAGAGTTTAATCAAATTACAGTATAAAAGTATCTTAAAACTACTATAAATTATAATAATTACAAGACCTAATAAATTCACTGTTGCTTTTACTGCTCCTACCCACCAATTCTAAATAAAATAATTTCTCAAATAAAAACTTAAATTAAAAAATTGTTTTTTTATTAACTTTTTTTTAAATTACAATATAGTAAGTATTTTTTTGAATAACATTTAATGCTAAATTAACTACTGCCGCATTTTCCGCCGCCGCTGAAGGATCTGGACTCCGGGTGTGTTGAAAAGGGAGGTTCTGCAACAAATGTGCAATGAGTTGTCTAATTCACTAATATTGAACACGTTTGCTGCGGCAGGATTGCCTCTTTACCTGTTATTTTTACCCATTGTTTGCACCTACAAAGTAAAATGATTAAACCACATGAATATCATTGATGCAAAAATTTTTTTTTTCCTATTTGATGCAGCTCAGTTGCTGAACTGATTTTAATGAAATTAGATATGCAAGAGGTTTAAAGGAGGAACTTGCTTAAAGGGACAAAGGGTAAATAAACTTTTCTTATAAACAGCACCGACACTAAAAAGGTTAATTTATTTATTTTATTCGCATAAGTAGTTTTTTATACAACCACACAACGATTATATTGCTTCACCAACATTACAAATTGCAATAACCTAATACAGTAATAATGGCACATAGTAATATCGTCTCCTCCCACAATCTTAGTGTTTAACTCAATCAGAAACAAGACAAAGAAATCAAAATGTATGTTTCACTAAATATATACATCTCTTGCCATAATTCACTAACAATACAACACAATGGCGACGCAGTTAATAAAACTCTTAAACATATAGTTTATTTTTCTTTTGTTTTTTTTTTTTAGATATTAAGGAATGTAATTTATTAGATTTATTTAATTAATCACTATATAATAAAAAATCGTCAACGCTGTAGAAAGTATTTTCTAACAACCACTTGCGCAGAGAGCTTTTAAATTTGTTATATGTCATTGCCTTAATATTGCTGGGTATTTTGTTAAAAATTTTATTGCACATAACATAACATAACGCTTCTGGGAATAGTGTCAAGTATTAATTTGTTCTTATTTCTCACTCTCAATTTTGTAACATCTTTGGCTTGCAAGAATAAATGCATGTTTTGCTTGACAAATTTACCTATTTCTAATATGTACAGACAAGGAAAAGGAAGTATTTGTAGCTTTTTAAAATGAGGTTTAAATGAGGTAAGCAGTGAGATATTAGAGATCGCCCTAATGCACCGCTTTTGAGCCAGAAAAACTTTATTACAGTCAGTGCCATCTCCCCAAATAACAATACCGTATCTGATAATCGATTCAACATATGCGTAATATGCTGTTCATGCTATATTTTTGTTTGATACAAGACTCAGCTTTTACAAAGCGTAGGCAAATCTGTTAACTCTGTCACACAATTTGTAGATATGGTCTTTCCAATTTAAGTTACAATCAATTGTTATGCCCAGAAAGGTTGTATTATTACAAATTTTTAAAGAATTGTCATTATATGTAATGTTCATGTCACTTAACTTGCTATTAAAATTGATTATATGTGTTTTTTGAAATTTATAATTAAATTGTTATTATTAAGGCAATTATTTATTGCTGTCAGTGTTGTAATAATGTCAGCGTTGTGTTGTTCTAATGTTTCGGTTTTACTAGTTGTAACAGTTACCGAAATATCGTCCGCAAATAAGATAATTTTGTGGTTAGTTATTATAGGTAAATTGTTTATGTAAATAATAAATAATAGAGGGCCAAGGATACTATACCCTGGGGCACGCCAGATTTGCTGCTTATAAATTTAGACCTATAAGCATTCAGGGTGTCATGGGAGTTTACTTGATTAATTTCTACACTTTGTAACCTATTACTTAAATAACTGTGTATCCAATTTAATGCAGGGCCTCTGATGCTGTTGAGTTCCAATTTATGTAATAGTTGTGTGTGTGATATACGGTCAAAAGCTTTGGACATGTCAAGGAAAAGTCACGTTGTATAGTTTTTCCTGTTGACATTTTTTAAGATTTCATTAATTAAGTAAATGATGCATGCGTCGTGGATTTATTTTTTTGAAAACCGTACTGATTCTGATTTATTGCACCGAAAGCATTGAAAAAGAACGTAAGTTTACAGTGCATAACCTTTTCAAATATTTTTGACAAAACAGAAACAAGTGCAATAGGTCTATGTTTTGTTACATCTTGTCTGTCCCCCTTTTTGTGTAATGGTTTTAAAATTGTGATCTTTAATTTATTAGGAAATATCCCAGTCTCTAATGATAAATTAACCAGGTAAGTCAGTACATGACTTAGTTCATCTTTACAGTGTTTGATAATTTTGGTGCTTATATTGTCATAACCCACAGAAGTTGTATTATTTAAGGACATAATTATGGAGCTTATATTAATTTCGTTTACTGGTGTTAAGAATATTGTATGTTCTAAGTTCTTAAAAGTTGTATTTTTTGGATTTTCAATAGTATGTTTATGTATTACTTCAACAAAATATTTGTTAAATGCATTTGCGATTTCAACAGGTTTTGTCAATGTTTTCCCATTTTCTAATATCTTGTATATACCATTCCCTGTATAAGTTTTGCCAATTTTATTTTTTATGACGTTCCAGGTAGCTTTACAGGTGTTCTTACTCTTTTCTATATATTTCCTATTTCTTATGATTTTTGAGGTATTAATAATTTTTTTCAACAGCTTAGAAAAACTTTGTATTTTACTTGGTCATTATCCTTTCTAGTTTTATAGTATTTATAGCAAAGTTGATGTTTTTGTTTACAACATTTCCTTAATCCCTTAGTTATCCATATGGGTTTAGTGTTATGATTAATTTTTACTTTTTACTTTTTTTATTTTGATTTTTACTTTTATTTGAGGAAAACAGAGCTGATGAAGTAAGCAGAGAAGATCAAAAAACTCATCAAATGCTTCATTTAGGTTAGTTTTGTTATAAACGTCATGGAAGGTAACCTTACCCAATTGTTTTTTAAATAATGTTAAGTTTGATTGTGAATAATTCCTAACAAATGAATAGATCGGTTTAGATACTGTTTTTTCCTTATTAATAGTGAGTTTTAATACCTGAGCTGTGTCGTGATCTGATAACCACAGAGGGTAAATTGACCCCATAGCTCCTTCTACATTACTAATTATAAGATCAATGCACGATTGACCTCTGGTTGGTTCTTTTATGTGCAAATGTAAATAATATTTTTTTAAAATATCGTGTAAACGCATAGTGTATTGATTTGTTTTAATCATATTAATATTCATATCACCAGTAATTATTAATTTTTTCTTTGAATAGTTACGAAAATATTTATAAAAAAGCAAATCAATTTTATCCAGAAATTGATCTACATGCTCTTTTGTTTTTGATGGTATTCTGTAAAGGCAAACAACAATTATGTTATAGGCAATTAAGGTAATTGCACAGCATTCAAAATGAAGAACAACTGCAAGATCATCAAAACATGTTACCGTCTCATAATCAATTCCCTTTTTTACCAATATGCATGTACCACCCCTTCTAAATTTTCTCGAAAAGATTGTAGCCAGTTCACAATTACATATACGGATGTGCCTTTCATCGCCACACTTGACAAATGTCTCACTGCAACATAAAACATCCGGGACAATGTTGTTCTTTAAATCCATAAGTGTTATTTCTAATAATTCCGATAGTCAGTCTATATGTCAGATTAGTCGATAGTTGATAAAAAAAATTCACTGCACTAGTGTGAAATGCGTAAAAAATGTTCCCAAATTTTTATTTGGAAAAATGTCCTGTAATTCAATAAATTAACAGATACATTGTATTAGAGTATAGTTATGTAGATGGTCCGTCAAGCAGCGTGGTGTGCTTGACAGCCTCTAACGATGTTTATGAAGAATTGTAGCTTGTAGGAGATCTTGAGTTGGAGAGAAGTAACTTAGTCGACGCTTGTAGTGGAACTCCTCATATTTGTATAAAGTATGCTCTATTTATACAAAATTGTCCATAGTGATTGGTGAGTGTTATAGCGCGTTAGCCTCTCGCCAGGTATGTGTTGCGGCGAAATATGGCCGCCAGATGTGCGGCCGAGGCGTCCGAGCGGCGCCGAACAAAAGCGCGGCGGCGTCCTTTGTCGGCGTGTATACAATGGCGCTCGGTGCAAGGCGCGTTCGTTAGGTGCGCGGTATTGTGCAGCGAGTGTTGGCTACGAGCGCTGCGCAGTATCGACACGATATTATAACTTCTCTTGTTTCTATATCAAACGTCTCTTGTTTCTACACAAAACGTCACGTTGGTAAATGCGTAGATAATACGATAAATATATATTGGTAGCACGCAGCTACAGTTAAATTCGTAAAATGTACTAACCGAACTTCATCCAGTGGAAATTGAGCCACAAATGTTCGGTTTTTGTCTTCCACGCGACGTGATCTCAGTCAACATATCTCGCACGTTACAATTGGCATCTTTATAAACAAAAATCACTACAAAAAATCTAAAAATAGGTTAACAAATCAAAAAACTACGCAAATTACTTCTAAACAACTTTTGCTTTAATTTTAAAACAGACAAATTAACTAAACAAACCACAAAGTAAACTGACAACAGAGGCCCTAGCACGAATATCTATCGAAAATGTATTCGAATCGTTATCGAATTATATTGTATGAGATTTGTACAGCGCCCCTATCGTACGTAAAAGGAACTAATTTTGGTAGCACGAACAACTTTCGTATCGAATTCGTAACGTGACGTCAACGATACTCGATAGTTTTGGACCATCAACGCTATAATTGCGAGCACGAACGCTGTTTTGACGTACGGTAATGTAAATACCGCAGGCTGGGTATCGAGTATTTGTCGAAACTTTATTCACTTAAAATTTGTTGGTGAGAAAGGTTTCGAAAAGTGTTAAAATATAATTTTACCCGTGTTTTTATTTTTTAAGTTAATTTATATAAATAATAGTGTTTTCTTGTTACTTTAGTAAGTTTTTATATACAATTTATTTTAATTAATTTCTCAAAATGCAAAGACCACCGTTGTACGAGCATAGTCCTTTATATTATTTTGTTGCTGCAAGTTTGCTTGAAAATTAAGAATATTCATCAAGAGAAGTTAGGTAAGTACCGACCTCAATTAATCGTGTTATATTGTTATATTTTTTAAACATAAATTGAGAATGAATTGAATATTTATAAAATAAAATTGTAAAAAAATGTTTTGATAAGTAAATCATATGATTGTGTTAACGATTATTTAAATGATAAAGATGTGTGGAAATAAATGGCGCTGATTCTCAAGCAGTATGTGTCAGTATGTGTAAGACATTTAAAAATGAAGATGACAAAAAAAATTTATGTGTATATAGCCCGCTGAGTTTCTTGTTCTCAGGTCCATGGCATTTGTTTTGCGAATGGCTGGTAGATTTTGACGTTCAATAAGTGAATTATTGTTCCCATGTTGAATAAAAACTTTGACTTTGATTGGTTTTATTACTTATAGAGAAATTACACACAGTTGCTCTGAGAAAGAAAAATAATCCTGTGGATATAAATGACAAAGAATTCAAAAATAGATACCGTTTGAATAAAGAATCATTTAAGTTTCTTTGTAATCAACTGTAATTTATTAATATCCTTTACAAATATTCATACTAAGTTAAATTTATTTTAACTAAGTTTTTTTAATTATTTCCAGGTGATTTTGGTTATCCACAGCGACCCTGGTTAATGACACCAATTTTAAATGCTTTTAAGGGAACTCCAGCTTATAAATATACAGCAATTCATGGAAGGATCAACATAGCTATTGAAAATACCTTTGGGCAACTAAAAAACCGATGGTGTTGTTTGTGTAAGAATCGCACATTACATTATGCTCCAGTAAAATGTGAAAAAAAAACCATGCTGTGTGTTGCACAACTTAGCCATTGAGTTCAACATACCGGAACCAGAACCAGCAGAGATTGAAAACCCAAATATGGCTATAACAATCTCTGAACATATTTTCCAAGAGAATACTACAGGAGATGGGTTAATTAGGGGTAATAAGAAGTATTTTAATAGATAAAATTAATAGACTTTATACATAATTATACTTTTGTTTATTAATTTTGTAAAAAAATACAGTAATTAAATATTAAGCTTAATTTAAGACTTTCTCTCCATAAACCCCACAAAAGCTTCCATTGCCTCTTTCATAAATTCCAACCATTGATCCTGCATCCGTTGCTCTTAATCTCTGTCTTACTCTTTCTTGTACCTCAAATTGTCTAACTCTTGACCGATCTCTCTCTAATCCCTCATATACCCTATCCCGCTCTGAAGCATACTCCTTTGCCTTACTGTCCATGTCTAAAAGCATTTAGTCAAATCTTGTTTTCTGTGGCGGAGGGTGCCACTCCTCTTCCTCGCTAATGACTGGAGAGGGAGCCTCAGTAGGTGGCAGAGGAGCCACTGTTGGTTGGCTGCTTGTGCTCGGAGTATTCCAATCTATAAATTATTCCAATATGTAATTAGCCAGCTTATACATTTAGTCTCATTTAGGTTATCATAGATATCATAGCTGTGATATCCTTCTCATTTTATGGTTTATGTAAAAAGCTACAGTATTAAGAAACAATAAACTTCAATAAATCTTAAATTAAATGTGCTATTAACCTATTTCTGGTTCCATTAAAATAACTCTTGCATTTGGCCTCTCAGTTTCAACTTGACAAGTTTCTGAAATTTTTTCCTGAAATAAAAAAAATGACTTACTATATTCAATATTTATTGCACAATTGAAATGTAAAGTATAGCTTATGATCCCTTCTCACCTTAATTAACAAACAAACATTAAATTAGATTTTCTAAACAAGAATGATTAATAACGAAGTCAGTAGATTCAGTCAAGTGCTTCAGCAATAAAAAATAGCGTCCCTTGAGTTAACACTTGACATACCTTACGCCATTTGTCCTCACTCTTAGCATCTCCTGGAGAATCGCTATTTAACATACCCGTTAACTTTTTCCACTTCATTTGTATAATTGCGACCTCATGGACTTGATGATTGCGCCTGATGGTTTTGATAAATCTGCATTTCTGGAATATAAATATTATGGCACATTACATAAATATTGACTGAAACAATTGCGATAATAAAACTTTTCTAATAAATTAGAACTTTATAAATACTTACGCTTCCATAAATTCTACCATTGTAAAATATTATTAGTGGCTAGTTCTCACATTTAAATAAATCTAAAATACTCAATAAAAGCAAAGAAACACTTTTGCTCTTCACAAGAACTAAAGTAAACATAAACAAACAGCCTTAGCCGATGTCAAACGGAGTCGTTCGGAACACGAATTTTTTTTTTATATCCAAGACATTATTTTATTCTTTCGATTTCAATGTCATATCATGTTCCTAAATATATTTCTTCATATGTACTTCACTTTACAGGCACTAGTTAATTATTTTTTAAATAAATAAACCGTAAATTCAAAAGTTTAGAATAAAATTATAAATTGGTTAAGCTTCGGAACGTACCATTCATTCCATATTTTACTCATTTCATTCCACAAGGACCGTCCCTATTTTCGATAGGATGACGTCACTAACGTATTCGAATCGAGCTGACGATAGTTGTCAAAATGTTGTTCGTGCTGCCGAGTATCGACGTCGTATCGAGGGCTCGATACGTTAACGTTACGAATTCGATAGATATTCGTGCTTGGGCTACTGACATTAGCGGTTTACAGGGGTTTAAAAGGTTGCAATCTTGCAAACAAGGCCGCTGTGATGTATTAAACAACTAAAACAAGAGAGTCTGAGATGTCATATCAACTATATGCATATGCACATACTTTCCAACTTTGATAGGTTCTGCCGTCCTTTTGTTTCATACGAGTGTTTCGTTTGTACTAAGTTTCGCCATACTGATTAATTTTACATAGGAAATTCATTACCACATTAATGTTAAAGCTGCTCAAAAAAGTCTAAACAAAATATAGAATTTTCATTCAAACTGAACCTGTCATACATAATCAAGAAACCTCTTGTATCAACTATCAGTCAATTGAAATATTATAATCTACTACTAATAAGTTCTATTCCAATTAATTTATTCTGACAAGGAACTTTCATGAGATCCAAATATGAACAGTTTTATTATGGTCTTTGGACACAATTAAGGTAATAATAAACATAAGATAAGATAAGATAAATATTCTTTATTGTACACCAGTAACAAATTTAACAAAAGAAATACATAAGTCAAAACAAAAATGTACAATGGGCGGTCTTATTGCTCTGGCAGCAATCTCTTCCAGACAACCCACGGGAAAAGAAGATATAAATGAAAAAGTAAGCAAAGGTAAGATAGTGGTGCACTAAAAATAATTAGGGACTACTTTGATGATAAATATAACAAGCAATAGTACAATAGAACAGAAGAAAGGGTTTAGCCATTATGATAGTAATCAGTTAATTGTCTTTTGAATGAAGATTGTGTTTTGAACATACTTTAAAATGTTACTAAAATGAATCTTAAAAAAAGAACAAGAAAAAATATATTTTATTAAAATAACAAATTTAACTGAAATTGATGTAAGGACTACTTAAAACAAATTGATTTAAATATTTTTTTTACCTTTTGTTGTAATGATGCATACCAATTTCAGTTAAATAGATTCTTTATTTACAATTATACGCATAAACACATTTTAGTAATCCAGACCGACCAACAAGCAGATCACAGAGCCCAGAGCATGTTCTTTTTATGAGAGCTGTCAATGTCACTTGTCAGTCAAGTCCGTTCCGTATAACACAATAATTATTATAATTAAATTCTTTACAACACCTTCCAAACGGTTTCTTCTTAGATTACATATCTGCGCAACTTTAGAAAAAACTCGTTCTGAAGGAACAGAAGTCGCTGGGAAGCATAAATATTTCATAGCTAATTTATACAGCACTGGCATAATCAGTTTCTTTTTCTCCCAGTAAGCAATAAGATCATCTTTTCTCTCTAAGTTATCTTACGTAATACGTACGTACTCGAGTGGTACGAGTCAACTCGAGTCTCTCAAAACTCGAGTTTTCAAAAATTTAACTTGAGTGTGAGTAATGTAAGAACTACTCGAGTCACTCGAGTGAAAAGCAACTCGAATCCCATCACTAGTGCCGTCTCCTATAACGTATTGATTACTTGCTCAGCGATTATTAGGACAAAACAGTGTGCATTGAAGGTAAGGTGCAACTATTTAATATAAAAAATGTCAAAAAAAACGCATAGAAACGCATTTTACTTTTTCATGATCGATTTTAAAGAACAGCAAAGAAAAAAAGGCATTAATTATGGAAATACGGCACAACTAGCTGAAGCTGCGGATGCTATTTGGAAGGTACTTATGATTACGTTTCAAATTTTAAAGTTATTACTTATATTTACTTTTTTGTGAGACGTTAAAATGAATGTTTTTAAAAGTTATTGACCAAATTCGAAAAATTACACTCTTGCATGGTTCAGTTTATTTTAATAAAAATTATCTTAAAACCGTACTTTAAGAGATACAATAAATTGATTTCAAGAACTTCACACATAATTCTGATCAACAGTCCAGTCTCTTCAAACTGGTTTCCGCAATCACTGAATAGTACTGTTCTTTTTTATTGTAAAATATATCTAATCCATTTATTGAAATTTACAAATGTTCATAACTGATAACACAATTCTTTATAATACTTATTTTACCTACCACATTACTCAAAAAATAAATTTAAATTTATTCCTGTCTCTCATAGCTGTACCCTTTGCTCATCAATAAATCACTCTCTGTGTTCCTGTCCACTCTACTTCTTTCTTTCAAAACACCTTTAGCATCATGGAGGTTCGTTTATGAAATGCTCTACCTGCCTATATTCAAACTGTCAAATTACTATTTTCAATCTAAAGACTATTACCAGAATTCTGTCATAAAAGAAACCTGCATGCTCCTTTTGCTTATAAATGTAAAAAAATTTTGTTACATTTATAATTTGTTTGGTGTACAAGAAAAGGTTTTTTTATTACTATTTATTAATATATTGTAATCAAAGCTTTTTACAAAAAATACAGTACTTTAGTGTAATTGATAGAAAGGAAAGGGATTGCTGAAACAATGTATGTCAGCAAAACACAGGTTGCTCTGATTACAACAAGCGGGTTAAGCGTAGGTAGAGAAAGATTAAACAAATTTTAGTTATGGTATATACCTGTAATGTTCTTTTACAGCTCCTTGCTTAAAGTAACTTTTTCTAATAGTCGCTACTATTAGATAGTGTTTTGTAGTGTAAGGTTCAAATTTGTTTGTGCGTCTGGATCTGAATAAAATATGTCTTACTCTCACAAGCGTGTATTGGCAACTGATTTAAGTCTAAACGTACAACAGGTAGAACCTAAGGTATATTTATAAATTCTATGTGATTTAACTAACACAATCAATTTCTCACTATATAAAAGAAACAGTGATTCCTTATGAATGTTAAGAACAATTAGTACTCAATATATGATAAAAATGTTTGGGTAAAATAATCTTGTTTTAATAATGTTTTCATGTCGTTTGTAGGATGCACCACCTTCAATTAGAAGAAAATTTGAAGATATGGCTAAAAAGGCTAAACAGAAATATCAACAACCTGCAAAGAAATACACATGTACAGGTGCAACACACTATTACACACATTATCTCAAATTATTAACACAAATGGTCTTATACAATACAGGTTATGATTAATTTTCTTATGAGTTATTAGTTATATCTTTTTGGAATCCACCACTAGTATTGTACAGTTCAAATATTATTTTGTGATTCAGTAGCCATGAAGGACTTATCACGAAAAAAATATTTTAAAATAATCTTTTATGTGACATTTATTAATTATTTATATCAGTTGAATTCATGTTGCTGTTTTAGTTTCCCTTGCCTATTTATACATTTTTGATATATACTTAAAATTTCTTTTTACTAATCAAAACACATGAATTTACTAAAATTAATATAGTATTTTCGTGAGAAAGTTATTTCTACATTAAACGACATCTCATATTAATTTAGTGTCAAAGAATTATGTTTTAACTCATTCTTGTTTATTGTTTAGGCATACCTATTTCGGATATAGAACATCAGAAAAGGGACTTGCAGGAAGCGCAGCAGGCTGAAATTGATGATATTAAGAACATAGTCACACTCCATTATGTTAAAGGATGTATGTAATACTTTTTTGTTCTAGTCTACTCTCATTGTGTGATAGTGGTCGACAAAATATTTTCTTGGTGTACTATGATATTTGTTTTTTGTTTCAGCTTTAAAAACTGAAGACTTCTATGTTATGGATGTGAACTTTTATTGCGAGGTCAATACGCACTATGTGATTGGAGAGAGTACTGTGTTGAGATTTAATTTAAAGGATGGCATTAAAGATAACTACCATGAAATTATTAACCCTGGTAAGATATCATCTATTTGAATCATTCTAACTAATCAAGCTTTCACATACCCATGTATTACTTTTACTATAAACAAATAAATTGCAAATGCAAATAGTAATGTGCATATTTTTTATTTGGTGAAATGACATTTTTAAAAACTTACCTCTCCTATAAAAAGTATACTTTATTTGCCAGTAAAGTATCCACAGTTAGATGATTCATTAATGTTAGCTTGCAACCTACAACTTAAATATGATTCAAAAAAGAGTCAAACAGTTTAACTACTTGATTAGAGAAATCTTATGTGTGCTTTATACATGTAAGGATAGACTGAAATGATATCAGTATGATGTTTTGATGTCATGGTTATCGTGGACAAGTTTTAATTATTATTATGACTTTGTCCTACTTTTTTTGTCTGTATGCTAATGTTTACTAATTCTTAATCATTCAGCAATTAATATGTGATAAGATAGGAAACTCAATCATTACAAAAGTGACTCGTACAGGCAAAACCATTATAGAAGTGTACATTTTTACTAAAATAACTACATGAGTACTCTTTGTAAGAATAGAACCATTCTATTTATTTAATATAGACACGGGCTTGACTATGATTCCATGTGAAAGTAAGATGTAATCAAAGTGATATAGTGCGCTAGTTGAGAATTAGCCAAAGTACTCTTCTCTTTATTTCTTATCTATTCTAATTTAACTTTCCAGGTTCAATACCTTTGGGCTATGCATACGATATAAAACAAGGCAGTAAAGAGTTTGGGTTAGATATGCCAGATGATGGTGTTCCCAGTAGCAACTACATGCAAATACTGGCTAACATTATTGATTATCTTAAACAACAAAACAGTAAATCAAATGTCCTCCCACCAATCTTCACATTGCCAAACAAGGTGTTACCAGTTCAGGACTTCATACTTCAAATGTGCGACAGGGCTTGTAAGTTTTTTATCTTTGACAATTATCTGTTTTGTTATCTTCTTGGAAAGATAACTTTTGTTTATAATAAATAACTCAATAGTTATTCAATGACACTGAATTAAATTAACAACTTTGCAAGTCCTTTATAAAATAGATTAAGTGCTTACAATTTCAAGCAAGGTTTTTGTCACAAGGACAGAGTCAAAGCAATTTAATCACCTTGATCAAATGCAGGTCTTTGAAAGTCACATGTCAACTAGTCGTTGTTTTTGAAACATGCTGGTTGCATCGAGAAGTTTTCATTCACGAAAAAACCTTTATTAACACTTGTGAAACAATATTTTTTCTGTCCATTGTCGATGTTGTGATAATTCATATTGTATTGGCCAGCTTGAAGAGTGAACCTAACTCACCTTGTGAGGTCCTGAGTCACAACAGTGTCAAAATTAAGGGAGCTATTTATTTATTTGTATGTTGTGAAGATTGTTAACTTTTTCTTTTAGCTGAGGATGACACTATATTCAGAGTATATAAATTAGATACACTGTTTTATAACATAGTTAACATAATGAAATCTCAGAGCGATGAAGGCTTCCCAAAGCAATCTCTGGCTCTAGTGCAGCTTATAAAGGACCCCTTCAAGTATAATCCGGACTTGGGTTGTGAGGTATATTTATTGTTTATTATTTGATTTATATTCAAGTTAATAATAGAAATGTACAATTAGTTTTAGTGCCGCCAATGTTGCCATACATAAAAAATTTAAAATTTGGTTATAAATTGAGGCTGGCGATTACGGTATTTTATGAATAATTGTATCACTTATCTATAGTTGATGTAGATGCCAAGATAGTGTATGGATATTATGCAAAGAAATGAATCAAGAATGTATGATAAATATACCAGATAAAAGTTTATTTAAACTTATTTCCCAGCACCATGAACAGGGAGATAAATCTGTTGAATGCACTCTATCTAGAGTAAAGTGTTGGGTGTTCACAATATTGGACTTTAGTTGTCCCATTGCTGGGATTGATTTGGTGCCTGGTCAACATCTTCCATTCGATTATGACATAGATGTAAGTAATGTTATAATACTATGGGTTAAGAAGTGTATATCTAATAGTTTATTTTTTTATTGAGACGTGGCTGCAGAAATAAAGTTAAATTATGTAAACTCTTATGTACTACAACGCCATCTGACGGCGAGTCATAACAAAGTGAATAGCGCGAATAAGTTTTTGCTGCTCAAAGTTAAAAGTCGCACATAAACTTGTATGATAATTAATGTTATACAAACAAATGAAATTCATCACCAATAGACGGTTATTATTATGCATATTTATTTTTCAGACCATTATATCCATTAAGACGCAGAAAAAGGGAAGATTGGCTGCGTCCATAGCGGGCTTTTCGGTAACATAGTCTTAATAAATTTTTTGCTATTATATAACGAAAGAACAAATCCCCACATAAAAAAGGAAGTATTAATGCTGTAAATTTATATTTCCAGGTACCATCATCGTGCAACACATCAAAAATCAATGATTCGCTCAATGATACCTCATTGAACAGTACTATGGAGTTTACTGGTTAGTTATATTATATTACTATTAACCATGGGTTGTGATGAAAAAAATGTTTTTCTGAAAATGAGTTCCATCATACTGTTTTTCTTTTCAGTTGTGAAAAAGGGAAAGAAAGTACATCAGCCTCTGCGAATGCCCAAGACAGACTGTAAGTGAAGCCTATATTGTTATTACCCATAGGGTTGGTTCGACCCCCATTAAACTTGAACTTCAAGTTAAGGAAAACTTCACAAGGAAACAATTATGTTCCAATAATGCCTGCTTTCGTAAACATGTTACGTACACCAACCTGCACTTAGTCAGTGTGGTGGATAATGACTGTGGCCGCCTCCAAGGAAAATTGTGTGTAAATTAATTTTCAGAAATATTTTTTGATCACACATTATCACATCCGCAGCATTATTTATTTTTTTATTGAGACATGGCTGCAGAAATAAAGTTAAATTATGTAAACTCTTATGTACTACAACGCCATCTGACGGCGAGTCATAACAAAGTGAATAGCGCGAATAAGTTTTTGCTGCTCAAAGTTAAAAGTCGCACATAAACTTGTATGATAATTAATGTTATACAAACAAATGAAATTCATCACCAATAGACGGTTATTATTATGCATATTTATTTTTCAGACCATTATATCCATTAAGACGCAGAAAAAGGGAAGATTGGCTGCGTCCATAGCGGGCTTTTCGGTAACATAGTCTTAATAAATTTTTTGCTATTATATAACGAAAGAACAAATCCCCACATAAAAAAGGAAGTATTAATGCTGTAAATTTATATTTCCAGGTACCATCATCGTGCAACACATCAAAAATCAATGATTCGCTCAATGATACCTCATTGAACAGTACTATGGAGTTTACTGGTTAGTTATATTATATTACTATTAACCATGGGTTGTGATGAAAAAAATGTTTTTCTGAAAATGAGTTCCATCATACTGTTTTTCTTTTCAGTTGTGAAAAAGGGAAAGAAAGTACATCAGCCTCTGCGAATGCCCAAGACAGACTGTAAGTGAAGCCTATATTGTTATTACCCATAGGGTTGGTTCGACCCCCATTAAACTTGAACTTCAAGTTAAGGAAAACTTCACAAGGAAACAATTATGTTCCAATAATGCCTGCTTTCGTAAACATGTTACGTACACCAACCTGCACTTAGTCAGTGTGGTGGATAATGACTGTGGCCGCCTCCAAGGAAAATTGTGTGTAAATTAATTTTCAGAAATATTTTTTGATCACACATTATCACATCCGCAGCATTATTTATTTTATTTATTTATTTATATTCTTTGTTTGCACACCACAACAAGGAAAAGAAAATAAAACAATTTTATATAATGGGCAGCAAAAGGCGGTCTTATCGCCAGAAGCGATCTCTTCCAGACAACCAGTAAATGGACATGACTGAAAAGAGTATACACGCGGGTGTGCCGAGTTAAGATAAACTATACATAAATATGCATACGTAAATAAATACAAATATTAGAAGAGATGGGCTATATTATATAGTTAAAGTGAAGAATAGTAAGACTTTACTAGTTTTTTGAAGAGTGGCAGTGTTTGTGCACGTCTAACCGATTGAGGCAGAGCGTTCCACAAGCGCGCTGCCTGCACTGCGAAAGAAGCATCCATAAATTTAGTAGTGTGGGAAGGAATTTGTAAGAAAGGATTTTCTGAGGATCTCAGAGTTCGAGTATGGGAATCATGAAGAAAGTTGAAATTTTCTTTGAGGTAGGTTGGATAGGATGGGTTGAAGAGAATATTATACAGTAGAAACAGTATGCGAGCATTCCGGCGAAGACGGATGGGCAGCCACTCAAGCTTACTACGGAACATGGAAACGTTATCATATTTGCGCAGGCCAAATATGAACCTGATGCAAAAATTTTGGAGTCGTTCAAGCTTGTCTAGCTGGGCTTCAGTGAGGTCTAGATAGCTGGCATCGGCATAATCTAAGATTGGAATTAGAAGAGACTGTGCAAGGGTAATTTTAGTTGCAGTGGGAAGAAAATTGCGCAACCTTCGAAGGAGTCCTGCCGACGAATATAGCTTTCGACTGAGACTTTGCAGTTGTGGTCTCCATGACAGATTTTTATCGATAGTAATACCCAAGTCTTTAACTTCTTCGCTAAAAGGTATTTTAGTGCCTTCAAAGATGACCTCCGGAAGTTTATTTATACCGCATTTAGCTAACATTTTTGGAGTGCCAATGATTATTGTTTGAGATTTTGCGGGATTTACTTTTAGACTGTTTGCTATACTCCATTGAGATATATATGCAAGGTTTTTATTCATGCGCTCTATGGCAGTTGAAATATCAGTTGGAGCTGTTTGCACATATATTTATTATGTGTTAACTTAAAAGAAATGGTTTTATCAATAAATTTGTAGATAATATAGAGCCGTGTTTGATAAAATGTTAGATAAAGTTAGATTTTCTTTATGGAAAAAGATTCTTCATGACTTTTGATTAAAGCTAGATTATAACAAAACGCGTAACAAGGTACATAAAATCTTAGAGTATAGTAGGAACTCGTATTACATAAATTATATTAAAAATAATTTTAACAATCCAAAAAAAATATACCGGATTATTAATCAGATGATTGGTCAAACCACACTATCTATCGACCAAACAATACTTAAAGCTTTCGATGCACAAGATCTGACACAAAAATCGATCGCAGATAATTTTGCTAATACTTTCCAAGAGGCAGTTAAAAACTTAGTTCCAAAATGTACTCTTAAGTTACTGGACGAACATTCTAGGCCATTAAAATTCTATTATACTCTTTCAAAAAGCTAGTAGCATTAAGATTCACAAAATTATAAAAAAAACTTGCATCTAACAAAGCTCCTGAATTTGATAAAGTTAAGGTGTCTGATTTAAAAAACTTAGGTGAACCCACATCGGTTGCCATAGCTAACCTCATAAATTCTAGTGTAAAACGGGGTCTTTACCCGGACAATTTGAAAGAAGGCTCTATTAGACCCATATTTAAAAAAGGAAAACGAGATGATTGCGCGAACTACTGTCCAATAGCATTGCTCTCAACTCTAAATAAAATTGTAGAGAAGTACATTTGCGAAAAAATACATAGTTTTTATAGGAAAAGCAAAGTAATTTACCATAACCAGTTCGGTTTTCAACAGGGAAAAGGGACTACTGATCTTCTCTCAAACTTTACTGATGAAGTCAATAAATATTTAGATAAAAACAATACTGTTCTGGCACTCTTTATTGACATCTCACGAGCATTTGACACACTTGACTATTCAAAATTATTAAAAAAGCTTAGGAACTGCGGCATACGTGGCCCTCTGTTGAGTTGGTGTAAAATTTATCTTCAGAACCGAAAGTCAAATGTAAAAATAGATAATACGTATAGTTACACTACGACTCATGTTCAAGGCACAGCGCAGGGGTCAGTCTTGGGCCCACTACACTTTCTATCGTACGTAAATGATATGAGCGACTACATTACTCGCAGCTCGTGTTATCAGTTTGCCGACGATATAGCTTTCGACTGAGACTTTGCAGTTGTGGTCTCCATGACAGATTTTTATCGATAGTAATACCCAAGTCTTTAACTTCTTCGCTAAAAGGTATTTTAGTGCCTTCAAAGATGACCTCCGGAAGTTTATTTATACCGCATTTAGCTAACATTTTTGGAGTGCCAATGATTATTGTTTGAGATTTTGCGGGATTTACTTTTAGACTGTTTGCTATACTCCATTGAGATATATATGCAAGGTTTTTATTCATGCGCTCTATGGCAGTTGAAATATCAGTTGGAGCTGTTTGCACATATATTTATTATGTGTTAACTTAAAAGAAATGGTTTTATCAATAAATTTGTAGATAATATAGAGCCGTGTTTGATAAAATGTTAGATAAAGTTAGATTTTCTTTATGGAAAAAGATTCTTCATGACTTTTGATTAAAGCTAGATTATAACAAAACGCGTAACAAGGTACATAAAATCTTAGAGTATAGTAGGAACTCGTATTACATAAATTATATTAAAAATAATTTTAACAATCCAAAAAAAATATACCGGATTATTAATCAGATGATTGGTCAAACCACACTATCTATCGACCAAACAATACTTAAAGCTTTCGATGCACAAGATCTGACACAAAAATCGATCGCAGATAATTTTGCTAATACTTTCCAAGAGGCAGTTAAAAACTTAGTTCCAAAATGTACTCTTAAGTTACTGGACGAACATTCTAGGCCATTAAAATTCTATTATACTCTTTCAAAAAGCTAGTAGCATTAAGATTCACAAAATTATAAAAAAAACTTGCATCTAACAAAGCTCCTGAATTTGATAAAGTTAAGGTGTCTGATTTAAAAAACTTAGGTGAACCCACATCGGTTGCCATAGCTAACCTCATAAATTCTAGTGTAAAACGGGGTCTTTACCCGGACAATTTGAAAGAAGGCTCTATTAGACCCATATTTAAAAAAGGAAAACGAGATGATTGCGCGAACTACTGTCCAATAGCATTGCTCTCAACTCTAAATAAAATTGTAGAGAAGTACATTTGCGAAAAAATACATAGTTTTTATAGGAAAAGCAAAGTAATTTACCATAACCAGTTCGGTTTTCAACAGGGAAAAGGGACTACTGATCTTCTCTCAAACTTTACTGATGAAGTCAATAAATATTTAGATAAAAACAATACTGTTCTGGCACTCTTTATTGACATCTCACGAGCATTTGACACACTTGACTATTCAAAATTATTAAAAAAGCTTAGGAACTGCGGCATACGTGGCCCTCTGTTGAGTTGGTGTAAAATTTATCTTCAGAACCGAAAGTCAAATGTAAAAATAGATAATACGTATAGTTACACTACGACTCATGTTCAAGGCACAGCGCAGGGGTCAGTCTTGGGCCCACTACACTTTCTATCGTACGTAAATGATATGAGCGACTACATTACTCGCAGCTCGTGTTATCAGTTTGCCGACGATACATGCTTGGTCATTGGTAAACGAGATTCTGGGTTGGCTTATGCGCTGCTACAGAAAGATTTTGATAACTTAGGTAAATGGTGTCATGACGTTGGACTTGTTCTAAAAGCAAATAAAACTAAACTCTTACAAATTAAATCACTATATTTAAAACAGGCCCCAGTGCGAAATATTATAGCGCATGACTACAAATGCATGCACACTTACTCTAATACTTGCGACTGTCCCGTTATTGAACATGTAAAGTTTCACACATACCTTGGACTTACAATAGACAGTAAATTTAATTGGACCTATCACGTCGACCATGTTTGTAACAAATTAAGACAGTTTCTTGCGCAGATTAGCATAATAAAAGATCGCATTCCGTACAAGATTAAATTAATGTTATGTAATTCCCTCGCAGAATGTTATGTTCAATACGGGCTTAGTAGTTATGGGCGCACTTATAAAACTAACCTGGACAGAATACACAAACTGCAGTTAAGAATACTAAAATGTATGGTATCTGCAACAGTTAAATCACAGTTCAGGGATAATGATGTTTAGCTATTTAAACATTGCAAAGTCTTGCCAGTACACACAAAACTGAATTACAATTTGCTGAAGGAACACTTCTTCAACAGCAACTTACAAAGTAAAATCGAACACTCTGTGTGTATACAGAGAGCAAACAATACGTACGGCGAAAGAACTACCCATTATTTAATACCTCGGCTCATAAATCAACTACCCTGTACTTTAAAAAACACATTAACACATCAGAATATTAAACCTAAACTAAAATTGTATTTTCTTCAAAATTAATACTTATCAACCTTCTTTAACATATTTTAATACGCTTACCTAGCTCTTGTTTTTATAGGAAAAGCAAAGTAATTTACCATAACCAGTTCGGTTTTCAACAGGGAAAAGGGACTACTGATCTTCTCTCAAACTTTACTGATGAAGTCAATAAATATTTAGATAAAAACAATACTGTTCTGGCACTCTTTATTGACATCTCACGAGCATTTGACACACTTGACTATTCAAAATTATTAAAAAAGCTTAGGAACTGCGGCATACGTGGCCCTCTGTTGAGTTGGTGTAAAATTTATCTTCAGAACCGAAAGTCAAATGTAAAAATAGATAATACGTATAGTTACACTACGACTCATGTTCAAGGCACAGCGCAGGGGTCAGTCTTGGGCCCACTACACTTTCTATCGTACGTAAATGATATGAGCGACTACATTACTCGCAGCTCGTGTTATCAGTTTGCCGACGATACATGCTTGGTCATTGGTAAACGAGATTCTGGGTTGGCTTATGCGCTGCTACAGAAAGATTTTGATAACTTAGGTAAATGGTGTCATGACGTTGGACTTGTTCTAAAAGCAAATAAAACTAAACTCTTACAAATTAAATCACTATATTTAAAACAGGCCCCAGTGCGAAATATTATAGCGCATGACTACAAATGCATGCACACTTACTCTAATACTTGCGACTGTCCCGTTATTGAACATGTAAAGTTTCACACATACCTTGGACTTACAATAGACAGTAAATTTAATTGGACCTATCACGTCGACCATGTTTGTAACAAATTAAGACAGTTTCTTGCGCAGATTAGCATAATAAAAGATCGCATTCCGTACAAGATTAAATTAATGTTATGTAATTCCCTCGCAGAATGTTATGTTCAATACGGGCTTAGTAGTTATGGGCGCACTTATAAAACTAACCTGGACAGAATACACAAACTGCAGTTAAGAATACTAAAATGTATGGTATCTGCAACAGTTAAATCACAGTTCAGGGATAATGATGTTTAGCTATTTAAACATTGCAAAGTCTTGCCAGTACACACAAAACTGAATTACAATTTGCTGAAGGAACACTTCTTCAACAGCAACTTACAAAGTAAAATCGAACACTCTGTGTGTATACAGAGAGCAAACAATACGTACGGCGAAAGAACTACCCATTATTTAATACCTCGGCTCATAAATCAACTACCCTGTACTTTAAAAAACACATTAACACATCAGAATATTAAACCTAAACTAAAATTGTATTTTCTTCAAAATTAATACTTATCAACCTTCTTTAACATATTTTAATACGCTTACCTAGCTCTTGTTTTTATAGAAAAAGATATTGTGTTATATTTGTATTACGTGTGATCGATGACCGATAAAGACCATAGCGTTGTAGACAAATCTTTGTGATTTTTTCAATGCTTACTAATATGTTTTTGTTACGTGTGATTATGTTTAAACATGATAAATAAATAAAAAAAAAAGAAGATGTTGTGAGCAATGGGGGTAGGAGTTGGTAAGAGCACTAAGATTACTGGAGCTTATTTAACCACACTAAAGTTAAACAAACTTAATATGTATCTCAGATTTAAAGATTCGGTTTGAACTAAAGTTTTAGAAAGTTATGTTTCTAGTATGTAATGTAAATGTAATATTTGAGAAACTCTAAATAATTTCTTTTATAGGTTCTCAAATGATCCGACCTGCTCCGAATTTGACAGAATCTAACTTCCCGAAACTGACTGCTGGACGTGGAAGAGGTGAGAACTTATTACTTTTTTCATTTCAAACTAAAACAAAGGGAATGTTTTATTAATAGAAAGCTATTAAAATCTATGTGAGCCGGAGTATTTTGAGCGAGTACACTTCACTGTCTAGGGCCTCATTGTCACTGAAAACCATGTGAAATTTTTCACAAGTGTTAGCCCGTTGTAAGTACAAAAATCTAAGAAACCATGTATGTTAGTACCACTGCATTATCTATTTTAGTTATCAAGCAAAATTAATATACTTTTTTCGTATTTAGTGAATGTCGTGGCAAGTGAAATTACTGGGATAACGAGACTTAACACCTCATGTCTCTAGGCGACGAGCGCAATGTGGTGCAGTGTATACCATCTTAACCAGCGCCGCGTTGTTGTGGACAAGCGTATCACTTACTGACAGTTAAAAAAAATTTAAGTTCATCGTAGATTTATTATGAACATGTACAAAAATATAATATTTTTCATATTTTATTTCAGGCAAAGGCAGTATTACCAAAAATGTAAATAAGCTGAAACTTGAAAATTAAAAAAAAAAAAAAAATCCAACTTGTGCGAAATAAAAAAGTTTTCTCCATTCTTGGGTCGTTGAAAACAATGAACAGACTCGAATTTTCGTTTCTTTTTCATAATCCTGAATTCAAAATAAAAAAAAAAAAATCCAACTTGTGCGAAATAAAAAAGTTTTCTCCATTCTTGGGTCGTTGAAAACAATGAACAGACTCGAATTTTCGTTTCTTTTTCATAATCCTGAATTCAAAATAAAAAAAAAAAAAAAAATCCAACTTGTGCGAAATAAAAAAGTTTTCTCCATTCTTGGGTCGTTGAAAACAATGAACAGACTCGAATTTTCGTTTCTTTTTCATAATCCTGAATTCAAAATAAAAAAAAAAGAAGATGTTGTGAGCAATGGGGGTAGGAGTTGGTAAGAGCACTAAGATTACTGGAGCTTATTTAACCACACTAAAGTTAAACAAACTTAATATGTATCTCAGATTTAAAGATTCGGTTTGAACTAAAGTTTTAGAAAGTTATGTTTCTAGTATGTAATGTAAATGTAATATTTGAGAAACTCTAAATAATTTCTTTTATAGGTTCTCAAATGATCCGACCTGCTCCGAATTTGACAGAATCTAACTTCCCGAAACTGACTGCTGGACGTGGAAGAGGTGAGAACTTATTACTTTTTTCATTTCAAACTAAAACAAAGGGAATGTTTTATTAATAGAAAGCTATTAAAATCTATGTGAGCCGGAGTATTTTGAGCGAGTACACTTCACTGTCTAGGGCCTCATTGTCACTGAAAACCATGTGAAATTTTTCACAAGTGTTAGCCCGTTGTAAGTACAAAAATCTAAGAAACCATGTATGTTAGTACCACTGCATTATCTATTTTAGTTATCAAGCAAAATTAATATACTTTTTTCGTATTTAGTGAATGTCGTGGCAAGTGAAATTACTGGGATAACGAGACTTAACACCTCATGTCTCTAGGCGACGAGCGCAATGTGGTGCAGTGTATACCATCTTAACCAGCGCCGCGTTGTTGTGGACAAGCGTATCACTTACTGACAGTTAAAAAAAATTTAAGTTCATCGTAGATTTATTATGAACATGTACAAAAATATAATATTTTTCATATTTTATTTCAGGCAAAGGCAGTATTACCAAAAATGTAAATAAGCTGAAACTTGAAAATTAAAAAAAAAAAAATCCAACTTGTGCGAAATAAAAAAGTTTTCTCCATTCTTGGGTCGTTGAAAACAATGAACAGACTCGAATTTTCGTTTCTTTTTCATAATCCTGAATTCAAAATAAAAAAAAAAAAAAATCCAACTTGTGCGAAATAAAAAAGTTTTCTCCATTCTTGGGTCGTTGAAAACAATGAACAGACTCGAATTTTCGTTTCTTTTTCATAATCCTGAATTCAAAATAAAAAAAAAAAAGCGATGTATTATGTACAATTTACTTCGGTAATAATTCCTAGATAAGTTAAAATAAATGATTAGTGTTTAGATTATTTTTGTTATGAGAACTTGTTGTTTGTAAAAATCTATTGACTATATGTGATTGTTTCCGTAAGACTGTATAACTGCAGTTTATCTGTGCAGTTGTGCAGTTTAACTGAATGTCAGCAGAAATTTTTTGTTACTTATTATCCTGTTTCAAAGTAAGTAAAAGTAAGTTTGTTTTCTGAACATTTAGTAATAGTATTAACAATTTATTAAAATGTGACATTTATGATAATTATTGTTGTTAGATAAAAGTAATAAATTACTATTGGTACCTACTATGATAGTTATAAGAACGTTTTTGTTTCTAAACAGCTCTTAAGTATTTGCGAATGTCTATGGACATTTTCGTATATATACTTCCGGACACATCTATCGGCCCACCACCCAGTGTTTAAAGTTTCGACGGTGTCTAGTTAAAAATAAATGTTAGGTGAAGCAATAAGTTTTAATGCAGTTTTGAAGCAGATTTATTGGTCAACCCTTATGTATGTTTTTTTTTTATTTTTTTTGTAATTTCGAATTGATTTGGCCGGCAGAAGTTTTACAGCTTGGGCGACAATTTCAGTCAAAGTATCCATATTTTTTGGTCAAAACAGACTCTAAGTTTAGATTTGCCTTTTTATGGAACCAATTACCAGAAACATCAAAAAAAAAAATCCAACTTGTGCGAAATAAAAAAGTTTTACTGTGTGCTGGTTTGGAGAGCGGTGTAAGCTAGTGAAATTACTGTAGTAACTTTTACTGGTGGTAGATATCTGTTGCTACAGACCGACTAGGTTACCTACCTAGCCACCGCAGCTCCTATTTCAACCGCTAAACAGTTGTGTGTATATATTACTGTGTGCTGGTTTGGAGAGCGGTGTAAGCTAGTGAAATTACTGTAGTAACTTTTACTGGTGGTAGATATCTGTTGCTACAGACCGACTAGGTTACCTACCTAGCCACCGCAGCTCCTATTTCAACCGCTAAACAGTTGTGTGTATATATTACTGTGTGCTGGTTTGGAGAGCGGTGTAAGCTAGTGAAATTACTGTAGTAACTTTTACTGGTGGTAGATATCTGTTGCTACAGACCGACTAGGTTACCTACCTAGCCACCGCAGCTCCTATTTCAACCGCTAAACAGTTGTGTGTATATATTACTGTGTGCTGGTTTGGAGAGCGGTGTAAGCTAGTGAAATTACTGTAGTAACTTTTACTGGTGGTAGATATCTGTTGCTACAGACCGACTAGGTTACCTACCTAGCCACCGCAGCTCCTATTTCAACCGCTAAACAGTTGTGTGTATATATTACTGTGTGCTGGTTTGGAGAGCGGTGTAAGCTAGTGAAATTACTGTAGTAACTTTTACTGGTGGTAGATATCTGTTGCTACAGACCGACTAGGTTACCTACCTAGCCACCGCAGCTCCTATTTCAACCGCTAAACAGTTGTGTGTATATATTACTGTGTGCTGGTTTGGAGAGCGGTGTAAGCTAGTGAAATTACTGGGATAACGAGACTTAACACCTCATGTCTCTAGGCGACGAGCGCAATGTGGTGCAGTGTATACCATCTTAACCAGCGCCGCGTTGTTGTGGACAAGCGTATCACTTACCATCAGGTGAACGTCTCCCCGGTCTCGTGGACAGATAGAATTTAAAAAAATATCCTTGACTAACTCCTTATTACAGGCGTATCACTTACTGACAGTTAAAAAAAATTTAAGTTCATCGTAGATTTATTATGAACATGTACAAAAATATAATATTTTTCATATTTTATTTCAGGCAAAGGCAGTATTACCAAAAATGTAAATAAGCTGAAACTTGAAAATTAAAAAAAAAAAAACATACATAAAGGTTGACCAAAAAATCAGCTTTAAAACTGCATTAAAACTTATTGCTCCACCTAACATTTATTTTTAGCTATGCATCGTTAAAACTTTTAAACACTAGGTGGGCCGATAGATGGGTCCGGGAGTGTAGTTTAGTTCAATTCTCTTAATATATAGTATATTTACTAAGAATCTGTTCATCCTCACATCATTCAGTAAAGTAGAATTATTATAAGCAATCTCTTTTTGGTGTGTAGTTATTGATTATCTGTGAACATCTCCAAACAACATAAAATCAATTGTACTCGAATCAAAGTGTACTCGTTAGTATGTACAAAGATATAAAATAAATAAAAAAAAAAAAAAAAAAAAAAAAAAAAAAAATCCAACTTGTGCGAAATAAAAAAGTTTTCTCCATTCTTGGGTCGTTGAAAACAATGAACAGACTCGAATTTTCGTTTCTTTTTCATAATCCTGAATTCAAAATAAAAAAAAAAAACATGGATTTCATTTTGAAACTTCGACACAGAGTATAATGTTACGTGACCGTTTTTATCTTCTTCCGCTTCTTCTTTTATCTCTACTATTGCACTTCTTACCAGTAACATAACGTAACATTGATATATTGAACGTCGCGGGCACTAGCCAAACTGGGCTCCGCTGAAAACCGGCGCTGTGCAACAGTCCTTGCACAGTATATGCTGAGTCGGCGTCCATTTAGCAACACATCACTCACCTAGTTTTAGCTTTAAGTCTTTATATTCTACCTTTTTTGATTTTATTTATATGTTGAGTGTGTGTTGTCTGAAAAATAAATGTCTATATCTATGTCTAAATTAGCAATTTTAGTTTACTTCTGACGCAGAGAACACAGACGCATTATTATTCTTTGCTATTTGTTTAACTTATTTATTTAATTAATGTGTCCTATTATAGTTATGAAATATATATTACTGTCTAATGTTTCTTTTTTTGGGGCGTTAATATAATGCTGTAGAATACCATAATAATACGTGGATTGTCACTAGTTTCACTTAAAGAAATTAAATTAATCACAATGTCCCCGATACAAAAAGAAAAGAGTTTAGGATACTTCAAATATGATCCCCCCAAAGCTTAGATTGAATCAAACGCAACAATGATTGAATTGAATAAGTTTTATGACACAATGGTGTTTATGACGGAACTTACTAAAGTTTCCTGTGACATTAATCTTCGTTAGAACAATTATTGCTGCAATGACCATGGAGTACACGAGGACGGACGCTGCTATTGTTGCCATTCCAAAGTACATATATTTGGGCGCACGTGGTGCTGCCATCTAGTTTTAAAATGTTTAAACTTCATTTTAAATATTAAGATTTATTACCGACACTTCCGCTTTGTTGTCATTTTGTTCAATTTACTAAAATCGATACAATTAAGAACTAAATTAATGAAGGAAGACATTTTTAGAGTTTTGTATAAGTAGAATGTAATTTTATATTGTTCTGGTAATTATGTATTTTTTTTTTATTTACAATATTACAAAATACATTGCAATATAACTAACACGTAAGTGACAATACATATAAGTGACTCCAGCATAGTTGATAACTTTTTTTTTTTTAGTTATTTTTGACTCTGTGCAGTGTCTGCCAGTACATTATTATTTTGTTCTGGTATATATTCTTACCATTCTTTACCAGGTGGTAGGTCTCTATTGCCGGAGACCGTCTGGGTGGGTACCACCGCAGCTCCTATATCAACCGCCAAATAGTAGTGTGCAAACATTACTGTGTTCCGGTTTGAAGGGCGCTGTAGCTAGTGTAATTACTGGGGTAACGAGACTTAAGACCTTATGTCTCTGGCGACGAGCGCAATGTGGTGCAGTGTGTACCATCTTCACTATCACCACGTTGTCATGGGCAAGCGTATCACTTACCATCAGGTGAACGTCTTGCTCGCCTCGTCGCAAAGTAGCATTAAAAAAAAAAAATCTCAGAACACGCTTTTAACATTTCATTTGTCGATAATCGTAGCCTTTGCCAGAAGGTAGCCGTGCGGCTTCTCGCGATGGCGAAGTAATCGGGTACCCTGGCCTCCATGAACAGCTCAGAGGCGCTACAAAAACGTGGGAGTCGGAAAAGAGTACGAAATGCATCATTATATTGTACTCTTAGGATGTTATGAGCCTTTCTTGTAAAGTTAGTCCATAAGTGATATGTATAAAAACACTGACAGAACGTTTTGAAAAGAAGAATTTTAACATCCCTAGAACACTTTGAGAACCACGTGCGATCATGTTGGAACGGACGGCTAAGGCCCTGCACTCACGTTCCATGTCCAGGTCATCCTTCATGTCCTCTGTCACAATGTGACTCAAATATTTAAAATTCTTTACAACACGAATTTCTATTCCATTCAGGAACACAGGATGCACCACTTTCGGACCCTTACCTGCTCTAAATACAAGGACTTCAGTCTTACTACTGTTGTAACGCATACCGTTTCTAGAGGAAAACTTTTCGTATATTTGCAGTAGTTTACGCAAACTTCTCACTGACGGGCAGAGCAACACCATATCGTCGGCGTAGCTTAAGTTGTTAAAGCAAACACCATTAACATAGCAGCCAACCCCAGTGCTCCTCAACTCTTCGATAAGGTCATTCATGTATATATTGAATAGATCCGGCGAAGTGAGCCCTCCTTGTCGTACTCCACACTCTCGTCTAAAATTGTTAGAACACGCGTCGCCCCAGCGCACATAGTTGGTCTGGTTACCATACCAGAACCTCATCAGATCCACTATGTGTTGCGGAACACCAGCTATAAGCATCTTGGACCAGAGCAACTTATAGTTGACTAGATCAAATGCCCGGCTCAGGTCCAAAAAACACGCATATACTGATGTGTCTCTTGACAAGTAGTAATTAACAGTGTTTTTAAGACACATTATAGCCGAATCCGTCGAGAGTCCAGGACGAAACCCAAACTGCGCATCACTAACCTTTACATCTCTGGGGGACGAAGTCGGATAACCTCCTCGTGTGCCCGGGTGCGGAGCGATCGCCCTTGGACTTCGGTCCGAGAGCGAGAGCACCCCCCGGGCCGGTGTTCCCTGGAAACGTCGGCGGATCCGGGCCTTCGGGCCGGGTGAAGCTGACGGCCAATAATCCGACAGCGCGCGGCGAGTCCGCCCCTAGGGCGGCTGTTGGCTTCGGCTACGCCGGGCGCACCCGTAGCCCGCTCATTGCGAGCGGAGCGGGGACTGCGGTCACTGAGACCGCGGTCGCGAGGAAGAAAACCTCTCTAAAAAATTACCCCAATCCTAAGGTCTGGCGTGCCGATGGGATGAATGGCCAAGGGGTACTTGGTCCCGAGCGCCCAAAGCTGTGGATCAGCACAAAAACACCATGGACAGTTTAAAAGACATCAGTCCCCAGGTGGGTCCCGGCCTTGTCTCCAAGGTCGGGGAATCCCACACGGTGCCTAGCACCGTCAGCCCTTCGTACTCTGGGGTGGGCAAAACTGTTTCGGAGAAAGGAGGAGGAGGAGTGTGTGAAGTGAGGAGGGATGCCGACAGACCACCGTCGGCAACACCCGCGACTGAAAAGCCGCGCCTCGAGAAGGCCGCAGGCGCAAAACCGAAAGAGACTATGCCGCCACCCAAATCGGGTGCCGGCCATAAAACCGGACGTGACAAGCCCGCGCAGAGCGTGCCGGCGTCAATCGCGCTTCCCAAAGCGCGAGTGGTGCTGGACCGCCTGCGCCTGGGGCGTATCGAGGGCGGCGCGAAGGCGCCCCTCGATAAAAACAGGATGGACGTGAGCGAGGCGGCGTCGGTTTCCGACAGCAGCTTCGCCACCATGACGTCATGCGAGTCCAGTATCATCAGGGACCGCAAACGACGCCGATCGAGCAGGGTATTCGCATCGTCCTCCTCTGGGGAAGACGACAGGGATTCTGTCGGCAAACCCAAGGGGGACTACTTCGGGTACGCCCAAGCCAAGGCCGAGTACAACGCCCTACGGCGACGGGAGGAGAGACTCCAGGCGGAGGAGGAGCTCGCCGCGGCTGCGCTGAAGACCCGCCGCAACCGGGAGAAGAGGTTGGCGAGGGTATCGGCGCCTGAGCCGGGACGAACATGGACGAGGAGACGGCGGCAACGTTCCGGTTTGAAGGGCGCTGTAGCTAGTGTAATTACTGGGGTAACGAGACTTAAGACCTTATGTCTCTGGCGACGAGCGCAATGTGGTGCAGTGTGTACCATCTTCACTATCACCACATTGTCATGGGCAAGCGTATCACTTACCATCAGGTGAACGTCTTGCTCGCCTCGTCGCAAAGTAGCATTAAAAAAAAAATCTCAGAACACGCTTTTAACATTTCATTTGTCGATAATCGTAGCCTTTGCCAGAAGGTAGCCGTGCGGCTTCTCACGATGGCGAAGTAATCGGGTACCCTGGCCTCCATGAACAGCTCAGAGGCGCTACAAAAACGTGGGAGTCGGAAAAGAGTACGAAATGCATCATTATATTGTACTCTTAGGATGTTATGAGCCTTTCTTGTAAAGTTAGTCCATAAGTGATATGTATAAAAACACTGACAGAACGTTTTGAAAAGAAGAATTTTAACATCCCTAGAACACTTTGAGAACCACGTGCGATCATGTTGGAACGGACGGCTAAGGCCCTGCACTCACGTTCCATGTCCAGGTCATCCTTCATGTCCTCTGTCACAATGTGACTCAAATATTTAAAATTCTTTACAACACGAATTTCTATTCCATTCAGGAACACAGGATGCACCACTTTCGGACCCTTACCTGCTCTAAATACAAGGACTTCAGTCTTACTACTGTTGTAACGCATACCGTTTCTAGAGGAAAACTTTTCGTATATTTGCAGTAGTTTACGCAAACTTCTCACTGACGGGCAGAGCAACACCATATCGTCGGCGTAGCTTAAGTTGTTAAAGCAAACACCATTAACATAGCAGCCAACCCCAGTGCTCCTCAACTCTTCGATAAGGTCATTCATGTATATATTGAATAGATCCGGCGAAGTGAGCCCTCCTTGTCGTACTCCACACTCTCGTCTAAAATTGTTAGAACACGCGTCGCCCCAGCGCACATAGTTGGTCTGGTTACCATACCAGAACCTCATCAGATCCACTATGTGTTGCGGAACACCAGCTATAAGCATCTTGGACCAGAGCAACTTATAGTTGACTAGATCAAATGCCCGGCTCAGGTCCAAAAAACACGCATATACTGATGTGTCTCTTGACAAGTAGTAATTAACAGTGTTTTTAAGACACATTATAGCCGAATCCGTCGAGAGTCCAGGACGAAACCCAAACTGCGCATCACTAACCTTTACATCTCTGGGGGACGAAGTCGGATAACCTCCTCGTGTGCCCGGGTGCGGAGCGATCGCCCTTGGACTTCGGTCCGAGAGCGAGAGCACCCCCCGGGCCGGTGTTCCCTGGAAACGTCGGCGGATCCGGGCCTTCGGGCCGGGTGAAGCTGACGGCCAATAATCCGACAGCGCGCGGCGAGTCCGCCCCTAGGGCGGCTGTTGGCTTCGGCTACGCCGGGCGCACCCGTAGCCCGCTCATTGCGAGCGGAGCGGGGACTGCGGTCACTGAGACCGCGGTCGCGAGGAAGAAAACCTCTCTAAAAAATTACCCCAATCCTAAGGTCTGGCGTGCCGATGGGATGAATGGCCAAGGGGTACTTGGTCCCGAGCGCCCAAAGCTGTGGATCAGCACAAAAACACCATGGACAGTTTAAAAGACATCAGTCCCCAGGTGGGTCCCGGCCTTGTCTCCAAGGTCGGGGAATCCCACACGGTGCCTAGCACCGTCAGCCCTTCGTACTCTGGGGTGGGCAAAACTGTTTCGGAGAAAGGAGGAGGAGGAGTGTGTGAAGTGAGGAGGGATGCCGACAGACCACCGTCGGCAACACCCGCGACTGAAAAGCCGCGCCTCGAGAAGGCCGCAGGCGCAAAACCGAAAGAGACTATGCCGCCACCCAAATCGGGTGCCGGCCATAAAACCGGACGTGACAAGCCCGCGCAGAGCGTGCCGGCGTCAATCGCGCTTCCCAAAGCGCGAGTGGTGCTGGACCGCCTGCGCCTGGGGCGTATCGAGGGCGGCGCGAAGGCGCCCCTCGATAAAAACAGGATGGACGTGAGCGAGGCGGCGTCGGTTTCCGACAGCAGCTTCGCCACCATGACGTCATGCGAGTCCAGTATCATCAGGGACCGCAAACGACGCCGATCGAGCAGGGTATTCGCATCGTCCTCCTCTGGGGAAGACGACAGGGATTCTGTCGGCAAACCCAAGGGGGACTACTTCGGGTACGCCCAAGCCAAGGCCGAGTACAACGCCCTACGGCGACGGGAGGAGAGACTCCAGGCGGAGGAGGAGCTCGCCGCGGCTGCGCTGAAGACCCGCCGCAACCGGGAGAAGAGGTTGGCGAGGGTATCGGCGCCTGAGCCGGGACGAAACATGGACGAGGAGACGGCGGCAACGCTGCAGCGTCTCGTCTTTGATGATGCTGAGCTAATTTCCAGCATAGCCAGCAAATCAAAGAATATCAAGTCGGATCTCGTGCGGGATCTGAAGCAAGCCGCGGACTCCATCAAGGCGGCCGTGGCGGCCATCGGGTCCCGCACGGTCACAGACGAGACGCGGCAGCTGCTGGCGGAAAACGCCCGCTTGCGCGCCGAGGTGGCCGACTTCCGAAAGGAATTGGCCACGATGAGGGCTGAGCTCAGCGGAAGGGAGCACCGGGCCGCGCCCGCACCTTCCCAACACCCAGACACCGGCGGGGAGTCCTCTCTAGGGGGGGCGTCCCGGCCGGCTACGAAGAAGCGGCGTTCAGTCGCCGCCCCCTCCGCACCGGCAACTCCGTCGGTAGAGGAGATCTGTCGTGGCATAATGATCCAGGTCGGGACGATGATGAACGCCCGCCTGGAATCATTGGAGGATAGACTCCTCCCGGCGAAGCCCGTGAGACCACCTCTGGGTGCGACCAAGAGGCCGGTGGCGCAAGTCGCCGAAAGGCCTGGTCCCGCACCCAAACGATCGTACGGGGAGGCGGCAGCCACCGCCCCGAAACCGGGGCCGTCCGCACCAAAGAACGGCGGAAAAGGGAAGGGTCCTCCGGCAAAGAGGACGCCAACGCAGGACACGCAGCAGCGGCCGAAGCCGCGACAAAAGTCGCAGCTGAAGCCGCAGCAGCAGCAGCAGGCGAGCGCAGACGGCGCCAGACGGAAAAGGCGTCGCACGCGCAAGAGGAGGCGGCCACGTAGGCTGCGGGCCCCACAGTCCGCAGCAGTCGTGCTGACGCTGCTGCCTGAGGCCAAGGAGAAGGGCGTTTCGTACGCCCAAGTCCTGGCCGAGGCGAAGCAGCGGGTCGACCTGACCGAACTCGGGATCGCCGAGATTCGGTTCAGGTTGGCGGCTACCGGGGCGCGCATTCTAGAGGTGCCCGGTGTTGACCACGGCGAGAAGGCCGACAACCTCGCCCGGAGGCTCCGTGAGACTCTAGGCGAGGAAGTCGTCCGGATCGCCAGGCCGGTCAAGTGTGCCGAGTTGCGGGTCTCCGGGCTCGACGACTCGGCAACGAGCGACGACGTGGCCGCCGCGGTAGCGCGAGTGGGGGAATGCCCAGTCGGCCATATTCGACTGGGCAAAATATCGGAAGGGGCGTCCGGCCTCAGGACGGCGTGGGTGCGCTGTCCCGTGGCTGCAGCGCGCAAAATTGCCGACGGGGGCCGACTCCTCATAGGGTGGGTGTCGGCCCAGGTCTCCGTATTGGAGAGCCGACCGCAGCGCTGCTTTAAGTGCCTCGAAGAGGGGCACTTCAAAGCAGCGTGCAAATCCGACTCGGACCGCAGCGATGAGTGTTATCGCTGCGGGACGAACGGCCACAAGGCGGCCAGCTGCACCGCCCGGCCTCACTGCAACCGATGCAGTTCGGCCGGGAAGCCTCCCGGGCACAGGTGCGGCAGTAAGGCGTGCTCCACCAAGGTGGTGCCCAGAAAGCCTCCCCGTAAGGGGGGGTCGTAGGGCCACACCACAGTGGCGAGCGGACGCCGGGGGCCCGAGACGCACGACCGCCGATCGGCGCCCCTGGCAGAGGAACCCTCGGCAGTACGACCGGCATATAGTCGGTCGGAAGCCGTGAGGGTCCCGAGGAGCACGTCTTACCCGAGGTGAGCCTTAAGGGCAGCCGCCGGTGGAGTCGCGGTAGTATTGCCACCGCGTAGCCCGTGGCTCCACCACTAAGCGGAGCAGTCGGAAATCGCTGGGGTTTAGTGGGTAGGGGAGGCTTTTACGGCCTCCGAGTCCCACATAACCACCGGGGCGTTCTCGGTGGTATGCGTAAATGCATTCCCCAGCGTCAAAAAAAAAAAAAAAAAAAAAACCTTTACATCTCTCATTAGTTGTGGTTGTAATATTCTCTCTAAAATCTTTCCTGTAATTGTAGCCAAGGATATGGGCCTATAATTGTTAGGATCAGAAAGGTCACCAGTTTTATTCTTGGGTACAGGTACCACTATAGTTTTCATTAGATTGTCGGGTAAATAAATATGTTCAAAACATAAGTTGAATAGCAGCGATAATGCTTGAAATAGCTCATAAGTACCATACAATATATGTTCGATGCTGAGCCCGTCATGACCCGGAGATTTGCCACGTTTCATTCCTGTCACGATTTTTGCAACGTCTTCTGCAGATACATCTAACCTACACGTTGGGAATCGACACTCCTCAGCATCAGGTGCATCGCCACCAACATCTAGAGGTGAGACTTTAAAATTGCGAGCAAATAATTCGGCTATGGCTTTTGGATCACTTAGCTTATTTATATTAACAGGGAGACCAGGCTTGTTATTTAGATTCTTGGTCTCTTTCCAAAACTGTGGGAAGTTGTTATTTGCTTTGTGAACCGCTAGAATGTCCATTTTAATAGATTCTTCATTGTCTTGGCACCACTTAAGTTTGTCTTTGAATCTCTTACGCGTCGCATACATATTATCATATAGTGGTCCACTCGTAGGATGACCACCTTCGACCCTGCACCTAAAATATAGTTTCGCTTCCTCATGACTTTTCCGCACATGATAATTCCACCCAACAACTCGTCTTTTACGTGCTCGTACACAAGGACTCTTACTCAAAGCAGATGCCTTTTGTAATATATTAACAATGTCTGTGTAAAACCTTTCAATAAAATCTACAGTAAATTTTCGGTCATGCGGGTTACCCTTAACATAATTAACAGTATCCTGAACAGAATGCAACAGCTTGGTGAGATCATTATAGCAATGTTGTCCGTATAAACGAATTTGTTCGGTATCTCTCGTTCCCCAGATTATTCTGGAATTTTCATTAGCTATTTCCACAGGAGATTTCTGTACTACATACTTAATATCACAGTCAACAAATATAGGAAAATGATCTGACCAATTACAGTCATTTTTTACTTTTATATTTATTATAGTACTCATAGCGGCTTTAGTCACTAGACAATGGTCTAGCCATCGTTTTGAGCCGGTGGCTTCACTAAGGAACGTATACACATCCGATTCAATTCATAATGTCTGTACATCAGCGCAAACCCAAGATTGATCCTCACAAAACGTGAGCAGTTCCGAGCCAAAACTTGTGTACGGGTGTGCATTAAAATCGCCAAGCATAAAGACTGCTTCCTGGTCACCTTCGTTAACCACGGCGCTCATATATGAAAGTATATTCGTAAACTCAGGAAGGTTATCTTCTTCATCTACCGGCATGTAGACGCTAAACACAAGTATATTGCAACCACCGACTTCACGGCGGATTCCCGCAAGGCGGCTGCTAGGGCAATTGACTATTCTTACATTAGAACATACTGACTTACGCCACATTAAAGATATTCCTCCATAAGGACGTCCGCGCAATACTCCAGCCGACAAGTCAACTGAAGATTTCGAGAACGCTTTGAAATCTTCGTCAATGGTACTAAGAAAATTGATATCGTGTTGGAGAAGCCAAGTTTCTTGCAAGGCGATAAGATCTGCTGTCTTACATAACTCCCTGACATGTTGAATGGAGGTTTAATTGATTTACAATTGAACGTCACCATTCGGAAATATCTATTATTTTTGTAATACATTTTTGGTTTGTATAGCGGCTGCCGCTCGTTTGCGGAATCTGCGGTACTTAATAACTCTTGGCCAGAATTCATTTGACAAAAAACGCTCTAATTTGTCTCGGGGCAAAGTTATTTTAAAGGAGTTAAAAGATGTGTCGTACCTCTGTTTTAATAATTCTATATCAGTGCAATCCTCTCCCATCTCTTTAATATGTTCCTTCATATCATTTATCGTCGTTGCTTTAGATAACCGTGAAACATAAATTAATGAGGCTAGATCTGCTACTTGTATCTTAAACGGGCCTTGTGACGAACCGCATTTGTTAATGTTTCTTCTACGTTTTTTGTAAGTTACCTCAGTGAAGCCCGCGTCATCGTCAGTGCCGCTGCACCCTGCCCCGGAGTGCGCAAGATCCAATATCGCGCGACGCCGCGGTGCACTCTGCACGATGTCACGGTACATCGGTGCGTAAACCGGTTCCTCAGAGTCCGAACGCGTGCGCCAAGACATTGGCGGTAGCGGGGCCGATTTTTGGATTTTCGGCGAAGTTAATGATTTCTTCTTTTTTCTTATTTCTTCCTCCAATTTTTTCGGAGAATTAGTTAACGTTATAGGTTTAATCACGGAGGTACGCAGGTCTTTAATATCAGTACTAATTTTATCTTGAAGCTGTCGTAGTTCCGCTATAGATGCGCATTCGCTCCGCACCGTTGAAATTTCTGCTTTTACTTCTGCCAGATCCTTCAAAAGTCGTGTCACGCCAATATGATCAAAACTTACTGGAGGAAGCCTGTTTAGGTCTCTTGCAACAAAGATGGGTTGCATGTCGGGGTCAGTTTCTTTGAAGCTTGAGATGATATCCTTAATATTTTTTTATTTTTGTCATCCCCTTGCCGGCGCGTACTTCTGACCTGAAGCGCCTCACAGAGTGTCCTTTTTCCTGCTTCAATTTCGGCATCCGTAAAGTTCGATGCACATATCTGGATGATACTTTGTTCGTCCAGGACATCTATTTTGTTTTGTACAAACGTCAAAAATTCGTTTATTACCACTTGACCCGCCATCACTTTATCACTTAAGGCACACATGCAGATCGCTTCTGCAACTATGTATCTATGACACGTTCGCTGTCGACGGGCGACAAACGCGTAATGATAATTATAGTGTCGAATAATTTTACATTTGTATTAAGTAATAAAAATAGACATGTAATTGAAAAACAACCGAGCAAGGTATAAAAACCTTTGCTGTCATCGAGTTCGATCGATTTAGTTATATCTATCCGTCCTATCTTATACAATAATATCACTATCAATTACACTAAAACTGTTAAAAATCTAGGGGTACTCTTTGACTCTAACCTGTCGTGGTCCAGTCATGTTGGCGCAATTATTAAAAAAGTTTTATATTCCATCCATTCACTTAAACGACTCCATAGGTTTCTTCCTCATCAGACAAAAGTCACGCTGGCGCAATCCCTACTTCTGCCATTATTAGATTACGCTGATGTAGTTTTCCTTGAGGAGAGGGCGCTGCGGAGCTCTAGTACAGATCAGCTCAGTGTTTTGTGGTTACGAAAAATAGTTAAAACTCTTATTTTGTACAAAATACTAACTAAGTACGCGTAAAAAGTGGCAAAGATTCGAACTGAGTAAGAGTGTTACGTAAAAGTATGTGTGTGAATAAGTAAATGCAAATAACTAACACAACGTATTTTCTGTTGTGCCTTCGTTAATACGGGAAATCTACTATCTGAAGTCAAACCATTTAACAGCCCGGTCAGTGAAACTTAAGTGCCAGTAAATAAAGTGCTGTGGTTAAAACGTTAATAGTAACTAATATTCATAACCTCAAAATAAATTTGCAAGTTACCGACCGCAATAAAGGTTAATATTACTGGCGCCATCTAGTGACATATTTACGCGGGCGTTATCGATAATATCCAGTCGATCAACGTCCGACAGGTGGTCGACACTAGAGGGCGCTAATATCAAGCTACATATAAACATAGACGAGGTGATGGAAATTTTGCAGAACATACAAGGAGAATTAAAAAGCCAAAAACAAGATATGAAGGTGATGGAGAAAAATATCAAAGAATCAATAAATAAAAATATAGACGAGAAATTTACGTACTTTGAGTCTAAAATTGGAATATTAGAAGAAAAAATAGAACAGCAACAAAAGTCAATCGAAGTCCTGGATAAACAACTAAGGAAGAGAAACCTAATATTTTTTGGAGTCGAGGAAGATGAAAGGAAGTACGACGAACTGGCGGACAAAATACAAAGTATAATCAAGACCAAGATAGGCATTACCTGTGAAAAATGGGAAATGGAATCAGTGCTAAGACATGGGAGGAAAAGTGAGGGAGGAAATTAGGCCGATTATTGTTACATTTACCACTAATAGCAAAAAGCTGGAAATTTTAAAAAACAAGAAAAAACTAGAAAGTTCTAATATCTACATAAAAGAAGACTTCTCTCCAGAAGTCCGCAAAAAAAGTAGGGAACTTCAAGATCAACTTCAGAAAGAGTGGAATGCGGGAAAGAAAGTAGCTTTACACTACGACAGAAAAGTTGAAAACGGACTACGAAATTCAGATGAGCCTACAAACATATAAAAGCTCCACTAAGAGGGTTACGCCAGAATCACCAGAGTCTAATGAAAACTCGCGTACTTGCAAAATGGGAGATAATAATTACAAACAAATTTCGAAAAAGACCAAACCGCAAAACATCGCCACTTTTATGCGCACATCTCAGTCGATTCCTAATAACTAACTAACTAAATAACTGCTCTAAATAGAAAAGAAGTAGTCGACAAGAGAAAAAACTAATTGGCCTCTCTCTACCTTCTCCAAGCCGGCTGGTCACCGTGGAGGAGTTTGACCAAAACCCTCTAAACCCTCGCAGACAGACACATCAGCTTCCACGAATCCCAAGGAAAACACAAGAACGCTTACATGTGGCTTTGTTAAATGTTAGAACTTTACTAGCTGACAGCAGAATTACGGAATTGAATTATGCACTAAATGGGATAAACTGGGACGTTATAGGTTTATGTGAGACTAGAAGAGCTACAGAAACAATAGAAGAGCACTCTGACTTTATTTTATATCATACGAATACAAGAAACGGAAGAAATGGTGTCGGTTTTCTTGTTAAAAAATACCTTAAACGTAACATTATATGCCTTAAATCTTTCTCGGATAGAGTAGCGACTCTCGAGTTGATAACATCAGAGGGAACGATATGGGCATTTGTTCTGGTGTATTCGCCTACGGAGAGCTACACAATGGACGACCTAGAGTCATTTTATGAAAAGGTGGAAACTGCTCTGGATTTCGTGCACACAAAAAATGTGGTGGTAATGGGCGATTTTAATGCTAGAGTTGGTGAAAAACAAAATGGGGAAGATGCAATTTTCGGCAACTACTCGTACAGAGAAAGAAGTTTACATGGTCAAAGATTAGTAGAGTTTGCGCTCGAGCATAATTTTAAAATTGTTAGTAGTATGTTCAAAACAAAAGTTCATAACAAATGGACTTGGAGATCGCCGAACGGAGTAAAAAATGAAATTGACTACATACTTACAAACAAATCTACTCGCATACAAAGTTTCAATATCATTAAAACATTAAACTTTGAGACTGATCACAGAATGATACGTTGTAAACTACTAGTAAAAGTTAATAGAAACAGGAAAAACTTTATACACACAAGGTGTTGGAGAGCTATACCAGAAGTGACGGGAGAAACGGCTAAAGTTTGGGAAAGGAAATTCCTTGAAACAATAACGGAAGGGCATGAAGTTCAAAGGCAATACGACGCATTGGAAAAGGAAATTAGAAATTTTATAAAAATTTTACCAAAACAGATTAGGGAAAAAGACGACATTATTAGTACAGACACAAAGAAACTAATGGAATATCGAAAACAATTTTATAATAAAACAAGAACAAAGGAAGTTAAATCTGAGATTACATTAATAAGTAAGCAAATTAATAGAAATATAAAACAAGATAAAAAAACAAAAAGACTTAGAACTTTGGAAAATTTCATAAAAGATTCTGGTGTTATTAAAAAGGTATATAAAAAACTAAGAGTTAAAACGGAATGGACGGCAAACCTTCAGACAAAGAACGGCAAAACTTTGGCAAGAAGACCCGATATTCTAAGCGAAGCTACCAACTTTTATAAAGAGCTCTACACAGAAAAACATCCTTTACAAGTTAGGGAAGCACAAAACCTAACGGTCTCAGACATGGAACCCCTCGATTTCCTTCAGTCAGAAATAAACTACGCAATAAAAAGTCAAAAAAATGAAAAAGCGCCTGGTAATGATAATATATCCAACGAAGTACTGAAATCTTTACGCGTACCTTTACTAAAACCCCTACAGTTAATTTTTAATCGAATTCTAGAGTCGGGGTCTACCCCATCGCAATGGGTCAGACTCTACTATAACTTTAATACATAAGAAAGGAGATAGGAGTGACTTAGGGAACTACAGACCTATCAGCTTAATGACTAATTTATACAAAGTGTTCTCAAAAATCATCCTTAATCGGTTAACAAAGACTCTAGACGAATACCAACCGAGAGAGCAGGCAGGTTTCCGTAAAAAGTTCTCAACAATAGACCATATTCAGGTAATCACCCAATTAATAGAGAAGTGCCAGGAGTATTGCAAGCCATTATATATGTGTTTTATAGATTATAAGAAAGCATTCGACTCTTTGTGTCATGAAAGCATCTGGGAAGCACTCGAACAACAAGGCATCCATCCCTTATACATAAATGTCATCAGAAGAATCTACTCACAATGTAAAGCAAGAGTAAGGCTGGAACGCGATGGAGCCGAATTTCAAATTAACAGTGGGGTCTGTCAAGGCGACCCCTTGTCTCCAAAAATTTTTTCAGCAGTGCTCGAATCGGTATTCAAGCGTCTTCAGTGGGACGATAAAGGAATAAAAATAGACGGTGAGTTCTTAAGTCACCTAAGATTCGCTGATGACATTGTGGTATTTTCAGAAAATGCTCATAACCTAAAAATTATGATCAGCGATCTTTTCAGAGAAAGTAAGAGAGTGGGACTAACTTTGGATGCATCAAAAACAAAAATACTCGCTAATAGGAAACCATACGACATAGAAGTGGAAGAAGTAAAAATTGAGTACGTGAGCCAATATATTTATTTACCTTGGTCAACTAATATCTTTCGATAATTGTACACAAAAGGAATTGCATCGAAGAATATCCTTGTCCTGGAAAAAGTATTGGAGTCTCAAGGAAATCATGAAAAATAATGAGATGGGAATTAGTGTAAAGAGGAAAGCATACGAGACATCAATACTCCCGAGCTTGATTTATGGCTGCCAAACATGGTCCCTACGTAAAAGAGATGAAGAAACATTAGCAATCTCACAACGGAAGATCGAAAGAAGTATGCTGGGAATAAAGATCGCAAAGAGGATTAAAAACTCTATCATAAGAAAGAAAACAAGACTTCCCGACGTAACTGAAAAAACACGTCTGCTAAAATGCAACTGGGCAGGCCACGTCTGCAGACTAAACGACAATAGCTGGACGAAAAAGGTAATCGAATGGTTACCTAGAGGGAAGAAAAGAAAGCAAGGAAGACAGAAAAAAAGGTGGAGAGACTTATTTACAGAAATATATGGACCGGATTGGATGAGGAAGGCTAGAGACAGAGAGCAATGGAGAGAGGTAGGGGAGGCCTACGCCGCAGAGGCAACATCCGCAACAAAAAACTTTTAGAACGTGTTATACTTTTTGTGTTAAGATTAAGTTGTGGTTGAAATTAAAGGCTTTTTATTTATAAATTTTTATTTATTTATTTTATTAGTTTTCCTTGATGCCAACGAGGAGTTACTCAACAAGCTAGAACGACTGCAAAACCTCTGCATCCGTTTTATCTTTGGCCTCCGTAAACATGATCACATTACTGAATTCCGGAATACACTTAGGTGGTTACCTATACGTTTGCGTTGGGATTACCATGTCCTTTCTTCTCTTTACCCCATCCTTTTCTGTCCAAAGTACCCTGCTTATCTTCGTGATCGTTTTACTTTCCTGGTACCTAGAGACCAAGCAAGTCGCTCCAACAGGTACCGTCTTCTGAAATTCCCTTCCCACTCTTCTGTGTGCTATAGCAAATCCTTCACTGTCCGTGCGGTGAAACTGTGGAACTCACTGCCTCTGCCAATACGCGAATGCCCTTCGCTTCACACTTTTAAAATGTGCGCAAAGGAGCACTTCTTATCGTTACTGTTGTGATAGCATTTATTTATATATCTATTTATGGAACACAGCATCGTATTTAACTTAGTAAATATTTTTTTTCTTTTATGTATATGTGTACTTGTATGTACGAGTATTTTGTTTCTTGTGTATGTTTGTGAGTACACATGTATATTAAATATAATATATTTAAACTCTTTATTGTACATTAACTACCACTATACAACTTTTCTTTTTCGCTAAGGTTAGCTGGTAGAAAACTCATTTTGAGTTAAGCTCGCCTGTACCATTCCATTTCCGTGTAACCATTGTTGTTAGTTTATTTGTTTGTACAAAGTTTTAAATAAATAAATAAAAAAAACGAACCGAAAAGTATTAGTAATTTATGCAGTGACCATATAGTCGACTAACTACTGTTAACATGGGCGCCATGCACTATTAAATGTTAGTAAAGTTAGTTGTTCGGAAGTTCACCTTTTATCATGTAAAATGGTTTCAGTTGTACAAATAAGATTGGTGATCTGATAGAGGTTGCGATGGCGCTGGATTCGGGACTGATTAATGTATAAATTCTTGAGGACGGCTTTCGTACCGCGTTTGTACATCCAAGCCGTTAATGATGACGATTGAAACTGATATCAAGGTGCTTACACACCACAGCAAAGTTCCGTTGAATTAATATTAAAAGCAAAAAAATCATAAAAGGTACAAGAGGAATTTGGTGACCGACAACTTTTTTTTTATACTACTATGCGACGAGACGAGCAAGACGTTCACCCGATGGTAAGTGATACGCTTGCCCATGACAACGTGCTGCTAGTTAAGATGGTACACACTGCACCACATTGCGCTCGTCGCCTTGAGACATAAGGTGTTAAGTCTCGTTACCCCAGTAATTACACTAGCTACAGCGCCCTTTAAACCGGAACACAGTAATGTTTGCACACTACTATTTGGCGGTTGAAATAGGAGCTGCGGTGGTACCTATCCAGACGGTCTCCGGCAATAGAGACCTACCACCAGTAAAACTTTTAAAGTAACTTTTGCCAGCGATCGCTTATGAAGGCGTGTTTGTGCAGGAGCTAGTGAAATTACTGAGGTAACAGTACTTAATATATTGTGTCACAAGGCAATCAGCTCAACGTGGGAGTTCGGTTCACTGTCAAAGAAAAGTAAAAAAAAATCTCAAATGCTAAAATACGAAGAATAATTAACGTTAATTTTAAACAATTTAATAAATATTAAAATATTTGAACACCTCAGTGAGACAGCGGATGAGGCTCAGCAGCGGTACCCATCGGCACAGTTGGTCTTTCTAGGTGACTTTAACGCTTGCCACGAACATTGGCTATTTCCCTACCAAAAAACCGACTGTGCAGGGAGAGAAGCAAGAAAGTTTGCTATATCGCACAACCTCTCTCAACTGGTTAAAGAAGCAACCAGGGTGCCCGATGTAGAGGGCCACACTGCCAATTGCTTAGACCTTCTGCTGACAACAGATCCTATCAGATACAGAGTGGAAGTTTCGTCCCCGTTAGGGACTTCCGATCACTGTGTGGTGAAATCTGTAGCGACCTATTCTCCTCCTAACCTCGACACACACGGGGTCAGACGAATATGGCGCTACAAGTTGGCAGATTGGGATGAAATGCGGCATTTCTTCGCATCTTATCCTTGGCGGCAAGTCTGCTTTTCTTCTGACGATCCGTCGAGATGCGCGGATGCCGTAACCGACGTGGTACGCCAAGGTATGGAATACTTCATACCGTATACGGATGTATCTACTGGTTCCCAAGCGCGACCCTGGTTCAATGCCGAATGCGCTATGGCGGAAAAGCGAAAACACTATGCTTTTCTGGCCTGGGTCAGTGCTAAAACCCGCAAAACTCCGGATGTTACCACCAAGAAGAAAGCCTTTAACCGCGCCGCCAAGTCCTTAAAAAAGCAATTACGGCGAGCTCGACACGACCGAATAAAACGCATTGGCGCGAAGCTCTCTGCCCAGCCGTGTGGCAGCCGAGCTTTCTGGTCTCTAGCCAAGTCGGTCGAGACGAACTTTTGCCGGCCTTCGCTGCCTCCGCTGATTAAGCCCGATGGTTCACTGGCAAACTCGGCAAAAGAAAAGGCTGATTTACTTGCCTTTCTTTTTGCCAAAAATTCACGTCTTGATGATGTAAACGCTACACCGCCTCAATTGCCTCTCTGCGGTATTTCTATGCCGGAAATCCGCATTTTGCAGAAAGAGGTGTTACAAACCATGCGTAGTCTGGATGTGGATAAAGCCAGTGGACCAGATGGATTACCGGGTATTGTGCTAAAAACCTGTGCACCCGAGTTGTCTCCCGTATTGACGCGCCTGTACCGCCTCTCTTTAAAGACTGGAATAGTTCCGAAATCATGGAAGCTTGCGAACGTGCAGCCCGTTCCTAAGAGAGGCAGCTGTGCCGACCCTGCCAATTATCGACCTATTTCGATTACCTCCGTACTTTGTAAGATTATGGAGAAAATAATCAACAAAAGGCTCATGGCACACCTAGAGCATAATGACCTCCTCAGTGACCGACAGTACGGATTTCGCCAAAACCGGTCTACTGGGGATCTCCTAGTGTACGCCACCCACTTATGTGCCGAGGCCTTGGAGAAGAATGGGGAAGCAATGGCTGTCTCCCTAGATGTCTCAAAGGCCTTTGACAGGGTATGGCATGCGTGCTTGATCAACAAGCTTCCAGCCTACGGCTTATCTCCTGATCTGATTGCTTGGATTAAGGACTTTCTGAGAGAACGGTCTTTCCGTGTTGTAGTCGAAGGTTGTTCATCAGACCCAATGACTACTAATGCTGGTGTTCCTCAGGGTTCTGTTCTCTCTGCAACCTTATTTCTGTTACATGTCAATGACCTCTTGGTCCCCGGTATCCTTGGGTATGCTGACGACAGCACAGTTGTGGAGAGATATCTGACCACTGCACAGACCAGTCGAGATCAAGTACAGACTTTAAGAGAGACTATGGTTGAGCGGTTGGACCACGCATTAGAGGCAGTCTCCAATTGGGGAAATGCCAATCTCGTAGCTTTCAACCCCACCAAAACGCAGGCATGTCTGTTCACTGCGAAGAGGAGCCCATTCACCTTGGCTCCCACTTTCCGAGGAGCAGTTTTGCAGTGCACCGACCGTCTTCAGTTGTTAGGCATCGAAATATCAACGAACCTCAACTTCGGGCGGTTCATCGAGTCCAAAGCGAAAATAGCCGCGAGGAAACTCGGAATCCTTGCCAAAGTGCGGCGGTACTTTACACCGGGACAGCTTCTGACTCTGTATAAAGCCCAGGTCCGATCGTGTGTGGAGTACTGCTGCCATATCTGGGCAGGTGCTGCCAATTACCAACTGGCAGTCCTGGACTCGGTAGAGAGGCGTGCTATGAGAATAGTCGGTGACCAAGAGCTTCTGGATGCAAAACTCGATAGCTTGGGTCACCGTCGTAGAGTAGCTAGTCTCTCGGTGTTCTATCGAATGCACTTTGGAGAGTGTGCTCAAGAACTGCATGATCTGATACCGCCCTCGCCCTTTTATCACCGGACGTACAGACACACCGCAGGCATTCATCCCTTCGTTGTCGATCTCCCGCGCATTAGGACTAAGCGTTTCGCTTCGTCCTTCATAATGCGTACAGCGAGGGAGTGGAACAGTCTGCCGGCGTCAGTGTTTCCGTCCAGGTATGATGTGGGGGTCTTCAAGAAAAGAGTGAATAGGCTTCTTCTAGACTAGTGCGCTTTACCACCTAGATTACATCGCCGCTTACCATCAGGCGGGATCGTAGTCAAGCACTAGTCTATCCTAGATAAAAAAAAAAAAAAAAAAAAAAAACAAGAAATTTTTCCATCCATGTAAATGTATTTTTGGAATTGCGTGGGACTGCCACCTATAGGTGAAATGGGGGACGATTCCTCTTAAAATGGAGAGGATGAGTGAAGCGGGGCCAACACTACACAGCGGTGGCTGATGATTAGTCCGAGTGCTCAGTTTGCGTCATCAGTGATTAAAGCACCGCCCATAAGACCTTAGGTCAGAAATACTGCTGACGCAAATGTTTTATTGATTTATACGCTTCTCAAACTTTGCAAGTTAAAGCACGTAAGCTGCAACAACTGATTAATTACAATTAATTCGTATTCATTTGTTAATGGAAGTATGAATTTGCGATTAGCATTGTAGTGTTATGCCGCCATTATTATTCAGTTGTAGCGGACCTGGAACTGGCTACGTAACGTCTAACCGCATGCCTTATAACACAATAGTTCGATTCCTCGATGCGCTTTCAATGCTACATGTGGTGGAGGTTGGCTGGAGGTATTATTATATTGAACCATCTAGCTAACTAATCCTCTCATATTGTCAGTTGCCGCCATGTAGTATTCCGGTTGAGCACCCTTCACTGACCTCATAGTCACTCAACATATTAACAAAGTGACGCCAAGTCTTTAGCCGATAGAAAACATGAACAGAGTTCTCGCCGGTTCTATTGGCATTTTATTCGGAGAATTTTCATCAGCCGTATCGAAGTGAACACAACAATTGAGTGTCGTGTTTATAATTCTTAAGTATAAACTAATTATTACCCGATTAATTTATCGTAAGTTAATTTTAAATGGTGAACTGATAAAGAACTTATCAATGATTTCCAAAAACGAAACTTCCGCGGTTCGAGCACAGCTTTGTCAAAAGAATTTTTGCAGTGAATATAAAAAGAGAAAAGATTTAGTTCTAAAAATACGTCGTTCGGAAAAAAACGATGCTCTTTTACTACAAAGCTTTGTTTGGAAAAAAAACAACTAATTATTATCCTGCAGTATTTAGAAAGTGAATTAGCCATTTCTCCTTCATTAGTGATCTATTTCATGATAAAATATTAGTTAATAGTCATGACGATAATAAAATCGCATCGAGCAGCCCAACGCAATATTCACAGTATCAAAACGTATTAATTTTATAAACACAATTTCCGTACTACATTGTACTATGGAGCAGTGGCAGTGCAAATACGTCGGTTTGATCCATAATTCAGTTTGAGTGTCCGGTGAAGGAATACATTGTGAGGAAACGGATGTTATCTTGATTGCACTATCGATTCACATTATTATGCCTATATGAAAACAGAATCTATATTCTGCAATCATAAAATATATGTATAAAGTCAACTAATATTACACAAATTTTATTAAAAAGTGTCAATAAAATACTCTAAATACATCGATTTCATTTTCATAAAAAATCAATAAATATAATTTTGATAACATGTTAAATATTCTACTCGACCACAAATCGCTTCATTGATGTTAAAGGAATTTACAGAACAACTTATACTCCTGTTACATATAGCGCAACATAAACTGGAGAGCTCAAAGTACCTTAGTAATAAGTCGTAAACTAATACCAACTACTAACTAATAAGTACTACAAACTAAAATTCACAATGCTTTTAACAACACCAACAGACATTTAACGCTCCATAGCGCAGTGGTTATACTCTGGTTCGATTCCGCGGCTACGTGTTTTTTAAACCAATCAACCATTGGATTCCGGTCGAGCTTTACCATCGATCATCTCATTGTTATTTAACATCCCGTGAAATTAAATTCAAGTATTAGGTAATCGCAAACTAAAAAAATTGCAACTGAAATGTACTGAAAATATTTTTTGTAACTGTAATCGCAACGTAGAAAGTCAAACGAGAAATATACGCAGATGTATACGTCCGGCGACGGTTCAGGCCTGTTCGCATTTAAAAAAAAGGTCCGGTAAAACCGACGGGGTTGAAATACCCTACCGGTTAATGACCGCGACGAACGTGATGAATACCAAAGTAAAATAGCATTTCATTGCTGTTACGTTGTAGGAAATACCGTAACCTTTTACTGTTTCTTCATATGAATTAGTAATAACTACAGGAACATTGGAAAACTGGCTCGATTACCAGTTAACATTTTCACACTTGATTGTTTTATGAAAATAATAACTTTTTAGACTCAAATATTTTCACCTATCTGTTTGTTGTCGGTAATCACAGAAACAACATCACCAATTTTGTCGGAACTTCAATGACATATAGTCATCGCTATAGGTCCTAACTTAAAAATCCATTTGTAAACAAAGTTATTACTTGAAATTATTTGTTAACGAAACTATTAGACATAATTTATTTATATAGTTTATTATAATACTCTTTTTGTGGTAACTCTCTGAAATATAGAGTTGTAGTATTTTAAGTACTGAATCGTTTAAAAATTTATTTATTAAATATACATTAAGAAATTAGACACTAGCAAAACAAAGTTTTTTACAATGTATGAAATTTTTTACTTTAATGATTTGAAGATACCCACAGCTGGGCTAAGGACACTCCAAAAGATTTCCACACCGATCGATCACGCTATTTATTATTAAAGTTATACTTATTAAAGTAAATTTTTATTAATGTGTAATTGTGCACTTCGGAGAGGGGGACCACAAAATTAAACACTTGTTTATACTTTTCACTACTATATTTGAACTAAAACAGCCGACGCTCTTATGCATCGTAAAAGCATCTTAACACCGCGAGGTAGACGGCCAGTAACGCCCTCTGTCGGCGAGTAGCATAATTTTGCACGCCATCTATTGGTGAACAGGCGATTTCGCTCGCCATCTATTGGTGAACAGGCGATTTCGCCCGCCATCTATTAGTGAGCAAGGGACAACACCATTTATTGGTTATAAACATCGATTCAGCTTCAACATAATCCGCCCACCAAGGACACAATCCGTCCTTCATTTTATATTTTTACATTTATACCTTGCAAAAACAGACAATAAAAAATTAACAGAAGAAATAAAAGATACCGCCCACCATGACGCCTTAATTGGTCAGGGCACAGATCTTTCTATCAATTCTCTTGAATCTTTTTTTTTTTTTTTTCATTATGTTTGCTAATAAACATACCGTGTTGCTCTTTTTTTCTTATAAATTGGTTTTCTTTAGAACTCCTTTATCGTATTTGATGTCTTTGTCACCTAACCACTTTGGACCCTTCTTCCATAACTCTAAATTAACTAATTCTTTTACTTTAATACCTTTCGATGCACAATCAGCTGGATTTTCTTCAGACCTTACATGTGACCACTGGCTACTGTCCATCACGGTGAGTATCTCTGATACTCGGTTGGCGACGAAAGTCTTCCATTTACTTGAGTGGCTGCTTAACCATGAGATGACTACTGAGGAGTCCGTCCAAGCGTGCACATCCTCTTTTGGTACATTCAACACCTGTGATATATCAGATAGAAGCTTAGCAAGTAACACGGCACCACATAGCTCCAGACGTGGGATAGATACTTGCTTAACAGGAGCAACTTTCGTTTTGGAACGAAGAAGGTTGACATTTACTTCTCCTTGATTATCATCACTCGCGCATAAACAACTGCAGCATAAGCATGATTGGAAGCGTCGCAAAAGCCTTGAAGCTCCAGGCGCTTGTTGTTTTTGCTACTTGCAATCCACCTAGGAATGCGAAATTCTGCAAGTGTACCAAGCTCTTGACGATAAGTCATCCATTCCTTCAGCATATCTTCAGGCAATTCTTGATCCCAATCGATTCCGGCTAGCCACAGTTTCTGTATGAAAACCTTCGCTGTTGTGATTGTAGGAGCCACCCATCCTAGGGGATCGAACAACATTGCGATGTCTGAAAGTACCTTGCGTTTAGTAACAGGAGTAGACAAGACAGGCAGCTTGATCACATATTCGAACATGTCCTCACATCTATTCCAAGTGATTCCTAATATTTTGAGCGTCTCATCCAATTTTATAGTTATAGAATCCTTGTCTGTTAATTTGTCCTGTCCAATAATTTCCAATAATGCATTAGAATTACTGCTCCACTTTTGAAATTGAAATCCTCCTTTCTTTATAAGATTGCTCAACTCTTCAAAAATACGAAGTGCTTCTGACTCATTCTCGCAACCGGTCATTAAGTCATCCATGTATAGATCGTTTTTTATAATTTCTGCTCCAATAGGAGTTAACAGTTTTTCATCTTCTGCAAGTTGATGTAATGTTTTTACTGCTAAATATGGCGCGCATGCTGTACCGAATGTGAGTGTCAACAGCTGGTAATGTTTAATGGATTGTGTTCTATTAGGCCTCCATAAAATCCGTTGATAATTCACATCTTCTTCATGAACACGAACCTGTCGATACATTTTTACCAGATCGGCTATAATGCCAATTCTATGAGTGCGCCATCGTAGCAAAAGATGCTGTAAATCTTGCTGTAACTTAGGCCCAGTAAGTAGGTTATCGTTGAGCGAAACATCATTCACGCCTTTGCAGGAAGCATCAAACACTACGCGTAACTTCGATGTGTCCTTATCTTCCCTCACCACAGCATGATGTGGTAGATAAACAGCCTTAGGATTATCGATGTCGTCTTTAGGAACGGGTTTCATATGATTTAGCAGTATATATTCTTCTATAACCTTATTATATTCTTCACAAATATTAGGATTTCTTGCTAACTTCTTCTCTAAGGACATGAATCGGTCTTGTGCTATCTTCATTGTTTTACCATATTGACATTGTGGATCTTCTGAGTTGAATGGTAATCTTACTACATATCTACCATCTTCATCTCTTGTTGTTGTAGAATCAAAGATCTCTTCACATTTTTTCTCTTCTTCTGTCATTATCTTCTGATTCGTGTCTGGTTCTTTCTCCAACTCCCAAAATTTCTTCAACAAATCCTCTTCTCGAATTTGTGTGTGCATGCTAATGACTCTCTCTTGTGAGCCTGATTCTGACGTAGTTTTTCCTGAAATGATCCAGCCGAGAATTGTATTCTGTGCAATTAAAGTTCTCGAAGGATGTTTGATTACGTCACCCTTTAAAATCTCGCTGTAGATTTCTGCTCCGAGTAAAACATCAATCTTGCTCGGTGATAAAAATGATGGATCAGCTAGAGGTAACTTTTCTAGCTCGAGCCAGTCAGGTGAATGTATTATCCTAGTAGGAAGCATAGTTGTAAGGGAACTTAATACAAAAGCGTTAACCTTGATTAAATTGTAAGGAGGATGGCGTGATTTGATACGCAATGATACCATATGCTTTACTCTAGTGTGACCATCTCCCACTCCAGACACCAAACCATTGATTGTCTGGCGTTTGAGCCCTAACAACTGAACAGTTTCTTCCGTGATAAAAGACGCTTGCGACCCTTGATCGACAAGCGCTCTGATTACATAACTAACACCATTAACTGATATAGCCCTAACCTCTGCGGTTGCTAATAGAACCTCACAGGGTGATAATTGTTTTGCAAATGTTGATATGATAGTAGTGTTCTCCTTGGATTGAGTGTTTAGGTTTTCTGTGGTTTCCTGCACCTTCTCCTTTTCTGTTTCTCGTTCTAGATGTAGTAAAGAGTGATGACGACGACCGCACCTACGGCAACTGGTTGGCTGGTGACATTTCTTCACTGAATGATTCGGTGCAAGGCAGTTGAAGCAGAGACCTTTATCTCTGATGTGCTCAGACCTTTCTTTGGGTGATAAGTTCGTAAACTTCTTGCACTGGTACAAATAATGTCCACCGTGACACATTACGCAATTGATGATTTTCCTTTTTTCTATTGCATGGAATGTTTTTGTTCTTAATGTCGTCGGCGGCTGCTTTACTCCTTCAAACATTTCTATTGTTCTGTATCTGTTCTCCAAAAAATCATAAAGTTGTTCCCAAGATGGTAGCCCGTCCAGAGCCATCTGGCTTAAATGATGTTCCCACTGCTTACGGCTTTCCTGATCCAACTTTGTTACAACAATATAGTTGATAATCGTATCCCAAGATGTAATATCTATTTTTAAATTCTTTAACGACTTCATACATGCTGATGTTGTATCTAATAATCTTTTGATGGCCGTAGATGACTCTGTGTTACCAGGTTTTTGCGAAAACAGTGTCTTCAGTACCTCATTAGTATTAAAGCGTCTATTATTATATCTTCTTGTTAACTGAAGCCACGCCTCCTTGTAGTTGGCTTCCGTAATTGTAAGGTTCTTTAATACTTGCTCAGCTTCGCCACGAAGGCAACTCTTGAGGTAATGCATCTTCTGAACAGACGTTAGCTTTTCGTTATTGTGGATTAATGATACGAACAAATCATGAAATGACTGCCACTCCTCGTATCCGGACGTAAATGTCGGCAAATTAATTTGCGGTAGTCTCACTTCACAACTGGGTGAACTTGACATAACGTTTGTGCTAGGAGTGGTAGCTGATATTGTCGGCTGAGAGATATTCTTTAAGTCTTCTTTCATTTTCGTATGATAGTCCCTGTACAGTTCTTCTACTTGTTCGTACAAGTCTTCTGTAAAATACGTTAATTTTGCTTGTTCAACCTTTTCTACATTTCTTGTAATTTCGTCGTGATTTCCTTGAAATTTTTGCCAATATGTCTTCAAACATTCTAGACGTGTTTCAATGTATGATACATTTATTCGTGACTTCGGTGACTTAGAATAGTTATTAAATGATTTCTTTATCAATTTCAATAGTTCCTCTTGGCTAACAATATGTGACTTTGCCATTTTAAATTACAATAAAATAGCACAAATGTAAGTTGTACCAAGTCTTTTCACAAAAATGTTTATGCTAAACAGAACACAAAATTATTCAAAGTCCAAATTGAAATGCTATAATAATTAATACAAAGTCAATAATCACACACATATGAAAATCAAAGTCCAGAAATTACTACAGTAAATACACAACACAGAAAATGATCAAAGTCCAAATTGAAATACAATAATAATTAATACAAAGTCAATAATCAGACAAACATGAAAATCAAAGTCCATAAATTGCTACAGTAAATACACAACACAGGAAATAATCAAAGTCCAAATTGAAATTTCTACACTTTTTTCTAAGTCACTACACCACACACTTGAAATAGTTTATAAAGTCCATAAAACAATTACACACATGAAACAGTCTAAGTTCAAATTTCTACACTTTTTTCTAAGTCACTACTCAACACACTTGCAATATTTTATAAAGTCAATGAACACTTACTTGTTTTGCTCCTTTTACTCAATCGTCCCGGGTTTCGGCACCATGTGCACTTCGGAGAGGGGGACCACAAAATTAAACACTTGTTTATACTTTTCACTACTATATTTGAACTAAAACAGCCGACGCTCTTATGCATCGTAAAAGCATCTTAACACCGCGAGGTAGACGGCCAGTAACGCCCTCTGTCGGCGAGTAGCATAATTTTGCACGCCATCTATTGGTGAACAGGCGATTTCGCTCGCCATCTATTGGTGAACAGGCGATTTCGCCCGCCATCTATTAGTGAGCAAGGGACAACACCATTTATTGGTTATAAACATCGATTCAGCTTCAACAGTAATAGTTATTTTTTTGTGAGTTAATTTTGAAGAAACATGTATTTATTAATCTTGTACATAAGATAAATACTCTTTATTGCACACAAAGTTAAGTAATAAACATACAAATTTATAAAATGACAATGTACAATGGGCGGCCTTATTGCTTTAAAGCAATCTCTTCCAGACAACCCACTGGAAAATAGGAGATAAATAGTAAGGGAAAAAAGACAAGACAGTGGTGCATTATATTAATAAAAAACATTTGAGAATAGGCAACAGCAAGAGGAAGATACAGGTTAGATTTTAAGATAGTATTCTGTTAACGCTCTTTTGAAGGAAAATATTGATTTGGCAGTTCGAATGTGGACAGGTAGGTTGTTCCACAAACGAATCGCCGTAGTGTTAAAGGAGTTATGAAAGAAAGACGAGGAGTGCACGGGAACACGTAGAGAGAGATTGATTGATGAGCGAAGGGTAAGGCTATGGGAGTCGGACATAAACTCAAATTGATTTTTTAGGTAATGCGGTAAGAGAGGATTGTAAAGTATTTTGTATAGAGTACAAAGAATGTGAGTATTCCTGCGAAAGCGGATAGGCAACCACTTGAGTTTTTTACGAAATTCAGAAATGTGATCATATTTGCGAAGCCCAAATATGAACCGTATACATACATTTTGGATACGCTCAAGCTTATCTAGCTGCACTTCTGTTAAGTCGAGATAGCAAACATCAGCATAGTCGAGAATTGGTAGAAGAAGAGAATTCGCAAGCTCAACTTTAGTGGCTGTAGGGAGAAAGTTGCGAAGTCTTCGCAAGGAACTTATGCTAGCATACATCTTCCTGCTCACCTCGTTAACCTGTGGTGTCCATGACAAACGAGAGTCAATGAATAAACCCAGGTTCTTGACCTTGTCGCTATATGGAACCAGATTACCATTGAGATTGATGGGCGGTAAGCTCGGCCAGTTGATTTTATAAAGTAATTTAGAGCTACCAATGATTATGGCTTGTGTTTTGGCTGGATTAATATTCAAGCCATAGCTTTTACACCAATTTGAAATACAAGCTAGATCGGAGTTAATTGTCTGGATACCCAGACAGATGTAGCTAAACTTGGGTATAAATCTGGAGATCATCAGCATACAAGTGGTAGGAAGAAAATAAGTCTTTAGTAATAGAGTTTATGAAAATTGCAAACAGGATTGGAGACAACACGCCACCTTGTGGTACACCAGCAGCAGTTGTCATCCAGGTAGAGAAATTATCCTGCACCTGAATGCGCTGTTGGCGCTCAAACAAGTAACTATGAAACCAATCAATGACAACCGGAGATATGTTAAGAGAGCGCAAAATTGCCAACATGATATCAAGGTCGACTGTATTGAAGGCATTACTAAAGTCGAGTAACGTAAGCACTGTTAATTTTTGATTTTCCATTCCATAACGAATATCATCAGAGATTTTCAAAAGTGCAGTAGTGGTGCTATAGCCATAAAATTGCTCTCTTAACATCACGGCTGTACAATTGACTAAAACTAAAGCAGGATGTGTCCGGAGTTGATTTAGCAGAAAGAAATTTTAACGTTGTATGTTTAACTTGATCATCAATGCACGACGAGGAGGAGAAATGCTGATTTAACAGATTTAAATCAATATTTGGCGGTAAATTAATATTGGATTTTCCAACTCCTAGTGACTTAAGAAATTTCCAGACCCTCGAGGGGTCAGGATTTTGAACTGATTCATGAATATGGCGTCGTTGTGCATTTCTACACACCTTGTTGCAATGATTTCGTAGTAACCTGTATTTCTCTTTATTGGTATCATTAGGGTCCGCCTTGTATTTCGCTTTTAAACGATTTTTCTTTTTTATAATGCTCTTAATACTATCATCTAACCAAGGCGCTGGAAGATGTCGAACGCGCACTGGACGAGCAGGAGCATGAAGGTCAAACAGCTGAATCAACTTAGAGTTGAATAGAGCCACTTGTTCATCCACGGTGGGCATGTTCAGGACTGCAGACCACTGAATTTGTTCGGCTTCTTTTAAAAGGCGCTCAGAGTCTATGCCACTAAAGTTGCGCTGAAGTAATGTTCTCGACTTAGCTTTAGGAGGTTTGATTTGTAAGACAGGTATAGAAGATCATGATAAGAGAAAGCATCGGCAGATAATTGACCATGTATTGCAACGTGGTCTAGAGAAGAGACAAACATCAAATCAAGAAGGGAAGGAGCACAATTAGGAAAATGATGTGTAGCAGAAGTAGAAAGAAGTTTTAAATTTGCTGCTTCAATAACAGATTTCAGTTTAGAAGCCTTACTATTATTTTTTAAAAGACAAGTATTGAAATCACCCATAATTATTGTATGACGATAAGAAGGAGTAAAATTTTCTAAAAGAATTTCCAAATCAGAAAAATAGTCTATGGTTAGCGAAGGGCTGTAAAAGACTCCAAGAAGAAGTTTTGTATAAGATAGGGTGACTTCGATAAATAAATATTCAGCTTCACTTCCAGTATGGGACGAAGAGGTCTGAACGATAGTATAAGGTATATGCGCACGGAGATAGATGGCAACACCGCCTCCCCCTCTATCCGGACGGTCGTTTCTAATTAATTGAAAACCTGGAAGTGAGTAGGATGTAGAGGGAATGCATGGCTTGAGCCATGATTCCGAAATAAGTAATGCGTGTATATGCTTGCTATCGAAACTTGTCAGTAAATCGGGATAATGAGCAGGAATACTTTGAGAGTTTATGTGAATAATATTAAAATTTTTATTTTCCTTCAAAAGAATAGTATTTAAAGTATGATTTACCGGAGAAGTGCTTTCTGAACTATCATTACTGTTCAAATCTTCAGAAGACGTATCGAGAAATAAACCATTGCTGTAGTTACTATTATCAAATGACAACATAAATAATAGACACTTAAAGTAAAAAAAAAATCAATTAAACAAAAAAAAAAAAAAAAAAAAAAAAAACAAAAAAAAAAAAACAAAAAAAAAAAAAAAACAAAAAAAAAAAAAAAAATTATCAATAATAAAATATTAAAACAATAAATAAACATACTTAGAGTAAACCATCTACCAGTAAAACAAAACAAAAAGAAGTGTTATATTTAAAATATATAACACTTCGCCCACACACACGTTATAAGTTATAGAAAAAAGAGACAAATAATATCTGAAGTTAAAACTACGATACATATTTGAAAGAAAAAAACGGAAAAAAAAAAAAAAAAAAAAAAGCATAATTGCAACACCAAAAATTTACAACCAATACGCGAGCGTTGTCTGTGACTAATGTCATGTTGTAACAACGTAAATAACAACAGACTACCGTCCATAACACGAATGTTGCAAATTATGTTTTATTATAAAAACAAGAAAAAGGGAATATTTATATAAAAATACACATGAATAATAAAATAGGAAGAAAATATGGTAACTAAATTACAGAAAGTGAACACATATTTATTACAACATTAACTAGTACAAAGTTATTTTTTAACTGCCCTCTTACTGCGCGGAGCACTTTTATCCTCACAAGACTTAGCGGCAGGATGTGCTGCTGCAGCTGGCACACCTTTAACGGCGTCCAGTTCAGGCAAGGTTTCGATTTGGTGCCGCGACCCGTTAGGAGCCAGCACCTGGATGACACCGTCGCGGGTCCAGCACTTGTTAATGCCGTGTCGTCGCCTCGCCTCCATAAAAACGTTATGGCGGCTACGCGTAAGAAACTCAGACTGAGTGATTCCAGTGCCTTTAAGCTTGGTTTTGGAGT